>JABXWE010027522.1:0-22745 GCA_014611495.1 Limonius californicus | reverse complement strand
GTATAGCAAAATGTATAAACAGAATTTTACCCTTTATGACCCCATTAGAAATTGTAATGAATTTTTTTAACAAATATTTTAACTTATTAAACACTTACATTAATAGGACATTAAGGCTGGGTCTCAGTAAGACATTTTAGTGGAGTCAGCAAGTGGAAGCAACCAAAGTTAAATAACAACTGCTTAGTATGAAAAATTATTAAAATGGTTTTATTAGTTAATAATCAGGTTAAACGTTATTGGCAGAAATATTATTAAGTGAATAAGAGCTGCTTGCAGAATAAATATATGTGAGCAGCTCCACATACAATACTTACTAATAAATTATATAATGTCAAATAATACTTTTATTATATTACAAATAATGTACATACACCGTTTACCACTTACAACTACTCGACATTAAACTTACTGTAAATCTACATACACTTAAAATTAAAAATGAGGAAGGCAAACTTTTCCTGCAAAAAGTTCCGAGATTACTGTGATCCACAATGCCAATACAAATAATATATAAGAAATTCCAACTTGATGGCTGTTTGGCAGCTGATACGGTTGCCCCCCAATTTCATCCACATGAAAGCCCATTGGAAATATAACCGCGGCCAAACAGAACAACACCACTGCAAACAAAGCTATTAATATACAACTTAATGTTAATTTTAGCAACACTTACTTGCAGTGAAACCAACCCATCTTGCATAAGGCACCACGTTTCGATCCCAATGCGATGAAGCCAACAGAATGATAGTTGTGGTAATGCATATACAACCCACAAAGATGCAAACGAGAGCAAGTAACCACTCTGGTTGGAGGTCGGGGGTGAAGCAAACTTGCGGCCGGTTATACAGGGTCATACATGTCCACATTAAACCTAACCTCGTATCACCTGAAATATTTCTTTCAACAAAATACGTGAGTATTTAAAGGCAGTTAGTACCTCCAACGTCTGTAATAATCCAATCCGGCATTGCTAAGCTTACAATGGCAAAAACATCGGCTGCCATAAACAAGGTGCCCGAAATGAGTGTTAGTTTATCCATGGTTCTCAAAACTATTTGACAATATTGTTTTTATGATTAGATCTTCTCACATGGTACAACCAAGCAGATGGTCAAGCTGGAATGTAAAATTCTTAAGAGTAATTAAAAGGTAACATTTTCAAACGTCAAACTGCTGTCAAGGACGTAAACATCAAAAAGTTGTAGTAATAGAGGCAAGAATAAGAAATATAATTGGGGAGTGACCGCAACACGCGTGTAATAGTTAATTTTGTCGTAATTTGTTTATTCATTTCGTCCTGCCCTTCGTTTCGTGGTTTTTATGGTCTGTAAACAATTTTAAATTGTTGTTTTAATACTCTCAGTAGTGTACATTTTCAGCATGCTGGAAATTTGTAGTGGGATAAACCAGTGAATATAAATGGCGCAAATTAATTTACAAATAGCCGGCGTAAACGGAATAAAGTGCATTCGTGGATGTGTGTTTATATGAACCGAATGTTGTTATATTGCTATTACACATGTCAGTAAGTTTGAGTGAAATCCTTGGTGCATTGGTGTACTCATTCGACCTGATAAACGAAGGAGAACAAGTGTTAGAGGCCGACCATGTGATTTTAAGTGGTCGAAAAGAGTTTACAATTGTGTAAAATTATTAATCAACTACACAAAATAAACACTAGGATTAGAAAATAAAATACAGCGCTAAAGATATACTTCCGAAATAAGAAATAAATATCCTTTACAGAATGAATGTTTACTGTACACCAATATGTCTGTTCTTCTTCTGTCTTTTACTTTATTAGTCCTTATGACTATTTTAAAAGTTTGCAATCATTATTTATTTTATCCACAACTCATATATTACGAAGGCATAATTATCCTGATTTCAGATAGGGTTCATAAAACACTAGTGTTTTACAATTATACAGTGGCGGCCGGTGAGGTCAACAAGGAGGGCTGCATTTTAATTTTATTAGCAAAAATATATGTTATTACAAAATAACACTGGCCTGAAATTAATGTGAAGTTCTTAGAAACACGTAAAAGTTTATAAAATCCATTCTTATAAATTGCATTCAAACAATAATATAAGATAGTCATCGAATCAGTAATTAATTAAAAAAAACACACCAACCGACACTTGTCGATGGTTCTGTTCACCCTACGGTGATAACAGCGGTACGAAAACTCACGCGATTAAGACCCATCGAAACTCAAGCCGCCCCTGCAGGACTTCCTGTAGGCGCTGAGGTCTTAGCAAGCAACCGGGTCGAACGGAGATCTTAAGTCGACTCCCAAAAAAAAAACCTTAACGGCAAATATGCAGCAACTGAAAGATTTCACCATATTTCGAAATCTGTTGCAAGAATTCTAGAACAATTAATACATAGGGTTCCATCAAGGACAGAAAATTTCCAGCAAACGTTCACGGTCAAGCGCGTAGACAAAATATTCATCGGCGTTTCTCTAGGATAACAAAAAAATGGTCCATTATACAGTATTCGGGAACTAATAAAATAGTAATTGGCTACGGAGCGGCCAATAACATAAGTCCTGAATCCGTAAGAAGCGGCAAAATTAAACGAACATAACAACCCAAACACATTTAATTTTTAAATTGATATTCTGCTCGTCGATTTTTCTAAGAAGAATTACTGCTGATAGACATTGTAGTCAAAGCATTCAAGCAATCGTTAAGCATAGAGTTTCGTAAACAGCTTTTTACACGCTTTAATGTGGATAAGCAACGTTCAGCTACGGCAGTTGTGGTAAGCAGAGGTCATTGTTAAATATAACAAATTTTGATATTTATTGATTTGCGTGGAGTATTAGAAATCGCTCTATATGTTAAAAGGGAGGCCTTAGACTAATAGATTGCGCCGCTGTAGAAAATGTTCTTATTTGCAAGCATCTGTCGATTTTACACTTAACGAACTTCTAACTTAGGTGGTGTGATTTTTTGGCTGGTAGCAATCCCAAACTTTTTGAGAAAAGAAACTGAAAGTTAAAATTTTTTGAGGCACAACAGTTTGTAATTTATATTATTTTCTGCGTGGCATCCCGGTGCACACAAAACTTATATAAAATATGCTATGATACATCTGCTGTAATACCTTTTTGAGCACTAGCTTTGGAAACTCAGTCGAATAAATATAAAAGAATAACATTCAGTTCTAAAGAAACCAACAGCATTAATATAAATGTATAAAAGCGCTTCTATCTCTGAAACAGGAGGTTTACGAACATATTGTTGATAACAGTATTTTGTTTGCTTTCATGAGTACTACACGTTGGTAAACTACTGCATTATTTTTTAAACACCCTGTACAGCTTTAACTGAATTTTCTGTATTTTATTTTTAAGTGATTGTTAAATCTTATCCCCATTTTACATATTAGCTCTCAGTAAGTACCAACTTGATCTAGTTATTTTTGTTTATCAATGTTGGTTGTAAAAAACACACCAGAATCAGAGGATTGAGAAGTCAATAAACAAATTTGTTATTAACCAATTCCAAGCGCAAAACTTTTCAACTTGAAAACAGAAATGCAATCATGACACCGCAAACAGCATAAATATACTAGAAAAGTAAGAACGTTAAACTACTTCCACATATTTAAATAGTTATAAAGATTTTTTATATATTTTAGAAAAATCGAGCCCATAGGAAGGACCATGGCCAACAGCACTTCACAGGGCGTTTATTCGCCCCTTCCCCAATCCTTAAGCGACTCGGACTCGGAAAAGGAAATGCCTATTGTGGTACGACCCAAATTCACTGATTGTCATACACAGAATGGTGTACACGAAGCCATCCACCACAATGGGTACATCCGACCATTACAAATGATGAAGATCCCAGAGGTCAGAAAGGTGACTCCGGCTATGTCCCCAAAACGCAAATTCTGCTTCATATTTTCAATAGCCGTGTGTTTCCTCACTATAATTGTTTTCTTATGGGTTCTCCCATGCTCCGAGAGTGGGACATGCCCAGTTCGGATATCCAACTGGGAGAATCAGCATGATGGGATCGAGTTAACGGGCAAAATTAACGCGGTCAAAAGTGCTTTTAAGAACACCCTCAATTTAGCTTTATTTTTTAGACGGAATTTGAATAATGCGGATAGTCAAAGCGGGGTGATCTCGGTCCTGGGTAACAATGGGGCAGTTGCTTGGTACGTTAAACAGGTCAGGACCCCAATTGATCTAAATTGCTACCTTGTGGATGTAAATGGAGACGATATTAATGATTGTTTAGTCTTGGGAGATATGGGTTTGGAGGCTATTGATCCCGTGTCTGGGTCCGTTTTTTGGCATGCCCATAATCACTCCCAGAGCAAAGCTCTGACGGGCCTAGACTTCCCGGTGCGTTTGCAGGACTTAAACCATGACAATATCAATGAAATGTTGGCTACCCAAAATTCTGACACGGGTCCCAGCAAATTTGTGATTATATCCGGAAAGACGGGGGTGTTGGAGGGTGAAATCAATGTAGGGCAATGTGGGGAGGTTCATATTGTCGAGATGAATAGCAGTGGGATTGTTTATGTGTGCAAAAACGAAAACTGGGAGACTTTTCATGGGATTTCCGTGAATGAACTTTTGAGCAAAATTCTCAACCGGTCACAAGTGGTAAACGCCCCAAAGGTTAATTTCGAGCCAAAACCTCACCATGGGTATATCCTAAACGGGCGCAAATTGCTGATCAACAATATAGGGTTGTGCCCAAACAATTGCCGGGTTGATATAGCCTTGGTGGATGAGAAAACTAACAATAATATCATTTCATGGTCTTACCAGAATTCCTACGCGTTGACGCCCGCGGCGTTTTCCTTTAAACCCACCAAATCGAATTTAAACTCCCTCAAGGGACACGTCAATGGGTTCATTTTGAAGCTGTGGCAATGGTTTGGTTACAACAGAAAAGACAAAATGCGGCGCTACAATTCTAGCCTTGTAAAGCGGTACATTCCCGGGAATAACGCGACAGTCCAGGTGAACTCCATCATGGAGAGAGTTGTGCTCATCACTTTTAACAGCACAAATTTTCATGTAATTAACGCGAGCTTGACGGAAATCACGCAACTGTGTTTTCCCCTTGACGACTTTAAGTTCAACTGTCAGCCGAGTTTGGAGAATCAAAACAACTCGCTCTTAATCAGTGATTTGGATATGGACGGCTCGCAGGAGTTGGTGAGCTATTCAAGCACGTTTATACGGCGGGACGAGGCCAGGGAGAACTGGCAGCTGGTGTCTAACATGAAGGTGATTCGGCTGGAGGCGGAGCTTCCCAAGCTGTATGAGGTTGCTAAATAGGTTGTAAGTTGATCTCTTCGCAAGACTTGCTTGAGTGTGATCAATGTCTTAAATTTTTGCCCGGAAGTGTCTGAAGGATTACTAATTTCAGTTACTTTGGTAGATGATGTCTTGAAAAAGTTGTTTTGATAGATGGAATCCTGAAAAACTCTTTTATCCGTGATTGACACATGTGCGCTGGTATGGGACACGTCGAAGTTCCTTGCAAGATTTGTTTTGTTAGGTTAGTACTTTAGTTTTGCTTGGGTTTCCATCTTTCTGCCTATGTTAACATTGTTTAGTGTTCGGGTTTGTCATTAGGAGTAGTTATTGTATTGATATCAACACTTTCAGGCACAAATAGAATTTTATAAATATATACGGTTAGGTACTTACCGACCCACCAGATTTTCAGAATCTTAAGCTGCAAATACTGTAAATTGTAGATGCAAAACTAGCCATAATTCTTGTTCTCCTTGTCCTTGTATACTACACCAACTTTAGTAGATAATTATATTTAATTTTGTATGGTGGGCGGCGAGTCTACCGGTGCATTCATGGCATATATGCGGTATCTTAAGGTGCAAATTCAGTTTCATATATTCCATTCAGTAATGTTTCAATGGTACTATATGTCCCAGGATTCTTGCTCCTGACGTCATCTGCATATGAAGTAATCAAAGAAATAGCTGTTTAGCACTTTTGCATTTGTTACCGTGTGATAGACAGAGCAAACAACAGAAATTGATTTCTGCTATCGCGCCATTTAAGTTACGACGTGTGCCTAATAGGCCCGGCAATACATACGAGTGAAACGGAAATAGTACAGCACTGTCAAAGTTTGGTCGGCCGCCAATCGTCTTATGAAATTAGTTTTTAATTTGATTTCGTGTTTGTTTCAAATTGTACCGATTGTTTATTTTGTGGTTGCAAGTGGATTTTTGCTGTTTTCCTGGCCTTCATTAGAATTACAAACAGTTCTCTTCAGAACTCCTTATGTTTACAAGCGTTTTTCGTATCAGGTATGCAGTCGGCTTCGTAAATTTCTTGGTTAGGTTATGCACAAATGTTTGTTTTTAGAAGCAGTTTTGAAGTCCTTACAGCAATGCCATTAACTATTTGACGTGGACAAAAGTATTTCTCAACAATAAAAGCTATTTGTGCTGTAGTATAAACCATTTTTAATAAAAATACTAAGATAATTAATGTATTCTACTGACAGTTCATAAATTTGACATTTCAATGAATTTTATTTTTATTAATCAAAGACATGACTTCAATTTCCTTGGATAACGGGAGCTGAAATGTAAATGATCACAGAGTACCTAAGACTGAGGTTCATTTCAATACATTGTGCGCAGTTATAAAATCTAACCTCAGTTTTTGACTTTGACAACTGACCGGAAGTTTCATTATTATAGTTGTTAAATTACCAACTTGGTAGTTAATCTTAACTCATACACATCCGCGTGTGACGTCAGGAGCAAGAATCCTGGGAGAGATAGTACTTAGTAAAGGAATGACACTGGTTGATTTGCTTCCCCATGCATAGGTCTGTATTATTAGGAAATCTTTGTTTGAATATAGAAAAATGAAAAGAAGGATTTTAGTGCAGAAATGATTACTATTAGTCGGTATGACTAAAAATACAGATAAGGTTTAACAAAATGTATATCAACTAAGAATCTTGGCATTGTAATGTAAATACACTTAGCAAAATTTTGTTGTGTAAATGTACTTTATACTGTCGTTTGTTACCTTTGCTTGTGGATTCAAGACATTCCAGCACTCTACTGGTAGTTTGATGTATTTACAATGGGAACAATATTAAGATGTTATGAGCTTACATTAAGAAAGCTTGTCTATTGTGGAAGAAAGGGATCGCACATGGTTAAGTCATTATCATTACCTAATTGTCTTCTTTTGAACTTGCAAGATACAATAAAAGATATAATATAATACTAGCATTGCCAGTAGATGTGAGGTTATGATACTGATTTAACCCGATGATGGCATACAGTACTTACTGCTATTATGCTCTAATACCAAATAGTTCTAGTCAAACTAACAAAGTATATTTACAAAGAGAATATATATGTACTCATGCAGGGTTTTAAGATAAATGATTCTAGCTGAAAAATATTGTATGAACAAGTTGGCTGGATTGGCGCAATGGACAATGCGCCTGGATATTTGATGCATTTTATTACAAACCCTTGTTAGAAATATTATTTGTCCTATTTCGTAGTGATATTATGATTAGTTCCGCACTAATTTAGACATTGTTATGTTACTTAAAATATATAGGTTGTTGATTATTTCTAAAAAGTTTGGTATAATTTAATAATGTGGGTGTGATTTTATCACTCCCATTCTACCAGTTGTTATAGTGTAATCTAGGTAATTAGAACTGCTTTTTTGTAAACTTTCAGTATTGTCTTTTCTTGTGATAGTTGTTTATGTTGTTGTTTCTTAATAAAGTCCTAGTCAATGTGTGTCTGTTGTCTTAGATTTATTATCTCCTTACTATTAAGTATCTTAAAAATTCTTAAAATAAGTGTTTTTATTGCCATCGTATGTAGATAATATAGTTTTCACGGATTGTAATAGTATATTTTATTTCAAAAATGCTTGTATGTATTAGATCTGTGCTTGAAAAGCCACAAGGTGGCGAATAACCATGATTATTGATTTGAAAGAGCGAGATCCAGGACGCGGTTTTCCAAGCATTTCTAAGCACTGCAGACATCATTGGCTTATTGTACACCCTAACTAAGAATTTTGCCTAACTGGGGTATTTCCAAGCTTAGCAGAGATTTTTAATGTGTAACACATCGCAGTGGCACGGGACCTACGGCTTTACTTCTTATCCGACAGCAGGCGCACTTGCAGATTTTTCCCCGCTAGAAAAATCCCACTGATCTCGGCCAGGTTCGACCCCGCGACCCTTGGATCTAAAGGCAAACGGGATAACCACTAGCCCACCCGTGTCCGGAAAATTGTTCGACAGCAATATTTCGAAACGCAATTTTTTGACAGCAATTTTTCGAAACAACAATTGTCCGAAAAACAGTTGTCCGACAGCAATTTTTCGAACCGCAATTTTTTGACGACTCAATTTTTCAAAACAACAGTTGTTCGAAAAACAGTTTCTTTTACACATGGGGTGTAAAAGAAAACCGTTTTCAGTCGATGAAAAAGTAAAATTATTGTTTCGGGATCTCGAAAACGGGAAAACCCGAGATGTGTGTCGTGAATTAGGACTGTCGTCATCCACTTTTTCGACGATGTTAAAAAACAAGCAGGCGATTGTAACGGCTTTTGAAAATAACGTCCAAAAAAGTAAAAGCCTCCGTAAAGCTGCTCAACCCGAAGTGGAAGACGCGCTTTTAAAGTGGTTTGTTGATTTGTTCTACATTCTTCAAGAAAAAGCAAATTCTTTTATAACGAACGTCGTTTATAACGAATTAAAATGGATTGTCCCGCCGTGTTCGTTATAACGGACTTCAACTGTAATTGTTTTTTGGACATTGCTTTTATTAAACTGTATCTTTACTAGACGTTTATGTTTATGAGATGCATATGCTAAAAATAACGTTTAATGTAATAATATGTAGATTAAATCATATGTTTAAATATCCAATATTGTGAATCAATGAATAGTGGTACAAATTTATTTTATATGCTTACAACACTATATTTCATGTTCCTAACTATACTGCCTATGACTAAACACCGCAACTACTAATAACTAATATTATGAGCAATTCCACGCAAATAAAGAAGCAGATCATTCGCTGGATCATAGTGTGACACTAAACATTTAATTCGTTCTGCACAGTTCCTGTACTTTTTGCGTCCACGGGGGGGTTCTTGTCCGCTTCTATATTGCTCAATGCGAAAGTCATTGAGACTCTGTTCTTTTTTTATGGTAGATATAAATCGCCAAATATTTGGATGGTCTCCACAAACCCGTTCTTGAAATCCTCGGTGCCACCCTTCCAGAGAATTGTTGGTTTTTGGCAAGCCTTCTAGCGCACCATCGTAACAATTCCACATATAATGCGAAAATCTTGGTGGGCGACGTTGGCGTCGATTCAGGGCGACCGATCTATCACCTGCTGAACTTCTGGAGGGAATACATTGCTACCGCATAAAAATTCAAATGTTTCTACACGATTTATTGGAACGAAAGCAATGGCACTAATGGCAGAGAGCAGCCGGAGATCCATGGCAAAATCTGCATCCGTTTCATAGCGTTGCATCAATCCGTTGGCTTGAATGTTTCGAAATATGCATTAGGCAAAGCGGAAAAAGCATCCACGATGTCGCGAACGAGGAAATTCTGTTTGAACGGCATTTACTATAGCGATTTCGAAATCAGTTAAAATTGTATCTGGGTCAACGGTGAGTTCCAATTCTTTCACTTCTCTAAGCAGCCGTATATAAGATTGTTGTGTTTTATTGGGTAGCAAACCATACACTAGCGGTAATGCATTATTCTGCTGTAGTCCGTGGATGGTGTATAGTTGCTCAAAAAGTGACGGAACAGTTTTAAATGTTCCATCAGCATACCAATGCTTAGATTGCGCCAGAAGCTGCAAATTTCTTCTGGTGGAGAAATAAGCATACGGTCGTCGACAGGACCGGAATCAAACAATAAAAACTGCTCACCATTCTCAGTTTGCGTATATGTTTCTTGAAAAACTTTCTCTTCGAAATCTTGGTACTGCTGGTCCAGGATTATGCTTAGTTCTGACGTCCCGTATTGTTCTTTTTATTGTATCCACCGAAGGAAGTTGAGCTGCTATAGTTGGGCCAATCCTAACAGATGCATTCGAAACAATGTAATGCGGCGCATCTCGTGTACTTCTTGCATCTTCTCTTATCTTATTCAAAATTTTGGAAGCCACAACGTGCGCTGCATCACCGGCATGGTTATGTTCACTCTCCGCAATAATTTCATCACCAATGGTTGTTAAACGAGCTCTGCATTTGATGCTTCGAAATCTCTCACATTTCCAATAAATTTTATCTTCTTTTGTTTTATCCTTGTAAATCAAGTGACTACCAACATTTAATTTTGGGTTGCCCTTTTCACTAGCCACAAAATGCAAAGGCATCCTTCTAGCAGAAAATTACTGTTATAGCAAAATCCACATTTAAAAACGGTGAGGATTTATACCAAAAATTCTTACACAGCGAGCCAATCACTGCATCTGACGTGGTTATTTTACCATTACAACAATGTACTAACTAAGCACCTTTAAATGAAGCTGATAAAAAGAGATTAAATATTTAAGGAGGGCTAATGGCAACAAACCTCGATTATAAACTTCTAGGAAAAGAGGTACAAGCAGCATTTGCATTTATTTCCAACTGTAGACGTAACACCTTTATCAGAGATTGATCATTAACGTTCTGGGAATACTTTACTACATAAGAAAAATGGTTGCACACGAATTGCGGTCCCAGTAAGATAGTTAAGTAATCTGGGAACTGAATTGCGGTCCAAAGATTGTATTACTAATAAACTCATAATCTTTACATGAATTGCGGTCAGAATAAAACTCCAAGTTACCCTTTAAACTGTTGTTAATTTTTTGCCTATTTAACACTTTTTTACACGTGCTGTCATGATTATTACAGTTCCAAACTATTTCACCTGTAGATGGCTGTAGTTTTCAATTCCCGATATTGACGAAATTTATAATTTTCATATACAATTAACGCCTTGCCGCGCTCATTGAACATTTTCTCAAATTCCTTTTTAACAATTTGTTAAACACAACTGGCTAAAAATAATTTAAAAATTCCTTTTATAATAAAATTTAAAACACTGCAAGGTTTTCATTGGTAGAAGGTTGAGTGAGTATAAGGGTTGTTGTTGCCAGCTTGTAGGGTGGTTACTTTCTCCTTAAGTCTTTAAATTACTCTTATCGCTAATTTTAAAATGAGTTCAAGAAAAGGATTACAATTTTAACGTATGCTCTTGACCGCAGATCAGGTCAGAGCTTAACGGCCCAGGATCTGCAGTCACTTAAGGATTAAACCGCGACCGCAATTCGGGTACACCCAGAAAAATAAGTAAGTTTTCCTTAAATTTAGTTTAAATAAAGTTGTAAAGAAAATATCACTTAGGAACATTTCACCTTAAAAACAATCGGGATAATTCTATTCAGAAGAATTCTAATAACAATTAGAATTAGGTTCATTGTTTGCCATTCGCACTGGCCGCCCCCACTGACACCTCCCGACCCCATACCGACTTATCGACCCGTCCTGGGGTCCGGCCCGTGGGCCGTGTTTGAGTCGATTTTCGCGTTGGCCGTCAAAAGGTACGTACCGGATGCAGAATGAGCCGGAAATTACGATTCCGTCGAAATTTTTTCGATCCGGTCGAAAAAAGACATTATCGGTCTCCGAAATCGGCTTAAACGTGGGCCTTTCAGAAAACCCGACCCCATTTTCATTGGCTGATTTTACTTCTACTAGTCGTTTTAAATTTTATTCGAAAAGTTGCTGTCAAAAAACTGTTTTTCGAAAAATTGCTGTCGAAAAACTGTTTTTCGGACAATTGTTGTTTCGAAAAATTGCGTCGTCGAAAAACTGTTATTCGAAAAATTGCTGTCGAACAATTTTCCGTGAATCAGCCCACCGAGGCCGGCGCGAATAACCATAGTAAAATTTCTGACATTTCCGAAGTAGGCAACCCAACTAACATATAGACACCAAAAATTAGTTTTTGATCGTTACATTTTGAAAAGTAAGTAGCATAAAATTAAACTGGATTGAATAAAGAACTAACTAGGGCCTTCTCGGGTCACTGTAAGAAAGTAATACCTGAACATGCTTATTTTAAAAATATAAACAGAAATTGTTATAATATCTATCCACAATGCAGTCAAACAGAAACGTAATCAAGTGAGCCTTCGAAAATTTCAAGCCGTGTTTGTTCCTATCTTTATTTAATTAAATTTGACAGACATTTTTAATAATTCCTATAATGTAGCAGCTATATGAAACATTATTTATTGGTTTTAATTAATACATTTTATTGGTTGTTAAAAAGTTTCCGTTATATATTTAAAAGGGTTGAAATTACACTGCTCAACAAAATTAGGGGAACACTTTTTTGAGCGCCTATAAATTTTCCAGAAAATGATGGAAGCATGATTTTTTCTTGTTATATAATTCTCTAGACCTTCATTGACAGAGTTGATTGACAAAGTGCAAAAAGAATTACAGTGATTCGTTTACTCGTTTTCATAGACGCCAAAATGTAAAGAAAGTCTCAAAACAAAGTGGTTTTTGACCACAAAGCAAACATCTGAAACTCATCAAATTAGTCACTGGACACAGTAAAACCGTAAGTTTTGCCTTTTTCAATGCTTCTGAGTCCAAAATGCGTTAATTAAGTGTATTTGAAGTCGCGAGGGCTGTTGATTTGCTTGAAGATGGTCGATCTATGAAACCAGCTCCAATCGACTCCATCTGTTATCTGCAGAGCTTGGCGTAGGTACCAAGAAACGGGTAGATATTCCAGGAGAATTGGACAAGGCCGCGAAAAAAAAAACTACCCCTCGGGACGACCGGTGTTTAATTTTGTAATGCCTTGGGTTGGCGGCACATTCAGTATTCACAGAGAGAAGGGTGTCTTCTGGTCCAGCTCGAGGCAGTGTGTGGACGAGTGTGTTTACAACCCTCGTAGAAGCAAGTCGCTGTTTTTTGCATAAAGCTAGATGTCAGTTTTTATCCATCATTGTTATGTTTATGTGGTTACTAATAACTTGTAAAGTGTGGTGAATTAATAAAGATATAAAATTCAATATTGTACGTACGTCATCATTTTGGCCAAAGTGGTGATCGAGACTGAAAGAAAGGAAAGCCAGCTCAAAATTCTACAACCGGTATATTGTTAATTCTTGTCTTCGCCGACGACCTGCTACTGCTTGTGAGCTACAAAATCTACTCCGAAATGCCACCGGTGTAACAATTTCCCATCAGATGGTTAGAAGACAACTCAAAGAAGTCAATATGTCTTCTCGCAGGCCTGTGCGAGCTGCTCGCTTGAGCAGGAATCACAAAGTTAGCCGTCTAAACTTTGCCCGCGAACATGTGCAATGGCAGCTTCTACACTGGAGGTCTGTGCTTTTATAGACGAGTCGCGGTTTTATCTGACTTGTTGAGATGGTCGTATACGAGCGTACAGACGTCCTGGAGAGCGATACACTGCCACATGTATACAGGAAGTGGACCGATTCGAAGCTGGATTGGTCATGGTGTGGGGTGGCATTACTATAGACGGTGGCACAGACTTGGTTCTCGTTCCCAACGTCTCAGCGCGCAAATATATGTTGAGACGATTCTTCAAGAGCATGTTGTGCCATTTGCGAACAATTTCGGCGATGGCTTCATCCTACAACAGGATAATTGTAGAGTTAATACCTCTAATTTAACAACAAACTTTCTCCAGGAACAAGAAATCCATTTGATGGGGTGGCCAGCCATGAGTCCAGACTTAAATGCCATCGAACACGTTTGGGATTTACTCGACCGGCGCATTAGGAAGCATCCTGCTGCACCTCAGACTCTTCGGGGGTTGGCTGAGGCCCTTGTGGAAGAATGGCGGAAATTACCATAAGACATGTTAAGGTGTCTTATTTGCAACATGCCTCGACGTTGCCAGGCTATTATTGAAGCTAATGAAAGGCACACGCGCTACTAAAGGTTGATATTCGGGCGTTAACAGAATTACAAATACATTTTAAGTGATAAACCACATTTCGATTTTAGTAGTCTTCTCAATAGTTTGGTGTTACTCAAGAAAACCGTTTAATTAGAGCATATTTGTTGTTTGTATCTTGCTAAGTAATGTTGAAAGAACAATATACTAAAGTTGATACTTGCGTCTGTCTTTAATTTGAAAAATTATGCTCGGCTAAAGAAGTGTTCCCCTAATTTTGTTAAGCAGTGTATATCAACATAAAATACTTGCAGCCGTCATAAAATAGGTTGAAAAAAAATATTTAGTTGTCATGAATCTCATCGGTATCATTATGAACATTCTATTATTGTTTCAAGACACGGCCTCAAATCTGGTGTTAATACGAACGCGTTCAAATAGCCACGTTCGAATAGCCGTGTTCAAATGCCTGTGTTTAAACAGCCGCTTTCTTACGGTCGTGTTGAAACGCCTCGTTCAAATGTCGACGTTCGAATAGTTGCGAATGAAACGCCGTGTTCAAGCACCCGCGTGGAAAAGTTGCGTTCAAACATCTGCGTTGTAAAGGCCGCGATCAAACGTCAGTGTTTAAACAGCCACGTTCTTATGGCCGGGTTAGAAGGCCTCGTTCAGATGCCGTTATTCGATAAGTCGAGAAACAAACACCGTGTTCAAACAGCCGTGTGAAAAAGTTGCGTTCAAACATCTACGTTGTAAAGGCCGCTGGCCAACGTAAGCGTTTAAACAGCCGCGTTCTTACGGTCGTGCTGATATGCCTCGCTCAAATGCCGACGTTCGAACAGTTGCGAAAGAAACGCCGTGTTCAAACAGCCGTGTGGAAAAAGTTACTTTCATACGTCCGCTTTAAAAAGGCCGCGATCAAACTAGAGCTGGCAACCGCATTCGGATTTTCGGATATCCGGATTTTTTTTATGCGAAGATTCGGATTTTGTGAAAGCTAAAAATCCGGTATTCGGATTTATCCTGATTTCGGATTTTAGGCTTAGATCCAGATTTCGGATTTCTCACAGAGATTCGGATTTCTCACAGAGATCCGGATTTCGGATTTCTCACGGAGATCCGGATTTCGGATTTCTGACAGAGATCCGGATTTCGGATTTTTTAAAAATCATTTTGGAATTAGGATTTCTTATGTCGATCCGGATTAAATTTTTAATGTTTTATGTGTACTTTTATTAACATTTCCGTCGTACCCATCACTGTTTAGTGGAAGGGGGGTAATAGCCTCATTTGCCAGGAGCGCGCTAGCTTTGTACACCCATTTTTTTCTGTCTTGAAATTATAATTTTTATAGATTTTGCGCCGACGCGACGCAGAACAACATATTGAACGACACATTACTATTCTAACAAATAAAATACTGAATAATTAAGTTTGCACATATTGGATTCATAGTTGCTGCCAATTTGTAATTTTTTTGAATTTAATTAACAAATACATCCAGATAATATATTTATAACAGATTTATCGATGATTTTGAATAATTAAGTTTAAAATGAGGAACTTAGACATAGACAGCGATTTTCTCCTATGTTTATCTGAATTAACTGCATATTAATACAAATTCTACATGCCAGATTAATGCACACTGTATTTATGTAGATCTGCTTAAATGTTTAATTTAATTTAATAAATAAACGCACGCAGATAAATTCAGAAACTGATTTTTAAGAAACATCCGGATGGCGGATTATTTAGGGTAAATCCGGATATCGAATTTTTCGGACATATTCGAATATCGGATTCTTCGGATAAATCCGGATAGCGGATTTTCCGGATGAATCCGGATAATGAATTTTTCGGATAACGGATTTGCAAGATGAATTTTATCCGGATAGTAAAAATCCGGCGGATTCCGGATTATTCGGATACCGGATAATTTAAAATCCGAAATCCGGATTTTAAAATGTAACGGATTTCACAGCACTAGATCAAACGACAGCGTTTAAACAGCCACGTGCTTATGGCCGGATGAAAAGGCCTCGTTCGAATGCCGGCGTCCGAACAGTTGCGAAAGAAACACCGTATTCAAACAGCCGTGTGGAAAAAGTTACTTTCATACGTCTGCTTTGAAAAGGCGCGATCAAACGATAGCGTTTAAACAGCCACGTGCTTATGGCCGTATGGAAAGGCCTCGTTCGAATGCCGACGTTCGAACAGTTGCGAAAGAACCACCGTATTCAAACAGCCATGTGGAAGAAGGTGCTTTCATACATCCGCTTTGAAAAGGCTGCGATCAAACGACAGCGTTTAAACAGCCACGTGCTTATGGCCGGTTGGAAGCGTTCAAACTGCCGAGTGTAAATGCTGGGTTTGAAAGGCCGCGTGCAAATGTCGCCATTCAAACATCCCTGTTGAAGAGACCGTCTTCAAACTCCGACATTGTAACGTCCGCGTACAAACGCTCGGTTTAAAAGGCCGCTTTCAAATGGCAGCATTCAAACAGCTGCGATCAAACAGCCATGAACACACGTCGGCGGCAAAAAGGTCATGTTCAAACAACGACGTTCAAACCTACTAGACGCTAATTCTTTTGGGATGCTAATATTCTGTTGTAGGTTGTACAGTGGATTTACATTTCCGATATCTACATTTTGATACTCCAGCGATATCAGCTGTAGATACAGGATAAGAAATAATCTGTTAACAAAGGGTAATTTGTCATGAATGGGTTTTTAGACATTTTCGACGAAATAATGGTTTCCAGCTCGTGCCTTGATTATCTGTATTTGATTTTAATAAAAGTAATGTAAAATATAATAGCTATTGTTTTCGATAATAGAAGTGTTATGTGCCCATTGCACTTGGTATTTGACACTCACTTAGACGCGTGCATGAGCAAAACAATAAATTTCAAAATGTTTGTTTTAGTAATTGACTAAAGGATTTTATTTACAAATGTATAGGCTGCTTTTGAGAATTAGGTGCATGCTTACCTGATAATTTTGACTAGATATTAAATTGGTTATATGAGTAAGCTACATGCGATTTTTTATGTAACCGTCTGTATATTTATATAATTTTGAATTGTTCTCATTCTTTTCTGCATAAACGTTTTATATTTTAAAAAATTACAAATAACGAAGTCCATTTGCCAAGGCACATCGCAAACAATATCACTTGTGTACATTTACACAAGTGATATTGTTTGTGATTAATTTGGTCATGATTTAATACTTTTAGAGACAACTCAGAGGAATGCAAAAATATAATAATATACAGGGTGATTTATTTAAAATATTCAAATCACCTGATTTATATCAAGTTACTGGCTGATCCACAATATATAACACAGGCATGTACGACGGTGTGATTGCGTCTATATAGCAATGCTTTACGCCTGGTTTTAGTCAAGAAAAATTCTGATTTTAAAATAGAAAGGAGTATGTGCAACCAACAACTTATCGTCTTCGTGGCTGTGGTAATATGTACATCAAAGATTGTTAGGAATCTAAATATTTCCATTACCTTAAAGGCATAAATAATAGCAGCCACGAAGTTTTTTTAAACTCGTCTGAATGTTATATTTTTTTGTAAACCAAATTTTGTTAGGTAGGAAGAGAGTTAATTTTGCTGTTCGACGACTATGCCAAGACAGATGTGATGCTGTAGTAATTACCTGTAACAACTTGGGAAACATACGTGGAGTCATGTAAGCCGTGTTTCAGAGCACCCCCCGGAAAATATACATAAGCGTAAGCGTAGATTAGACTTCCGTAGAAAAAAAGGAAATAAGAAACGTGCATCCGATAAACTGCTGTCGGAGCTGATGGGGAATGTGGGCTAGTAGATGAACAAATGTATGACAGAAATAATATCTCTTCAAAAGACAGAACGTGTTGTAAAAGAACTTCATACCAATATTCAGACAGTTTTTGATGTAACTGTTAGAAACTATCAATCCAATAAGTGGGTGTAAGAAAGGCGAAGAAGATTAATTGCTTCCAAAGTTGGAAACGTGTGAAAATTGCGATAACCGAGACCCACCAGCAGTAATGTAAAAAAATACGCGAGCCATTAAATACAGATGCAATATCGAGAACAGGGCAATCGAAGAATTTAAAATTTTTACAAAATTAAAGTCAGTCCTTGTGGGTTATTAGTTGACCAGGAATCGCCAATTTAGAGGCTTCTCTACGTGGTTTGATGGAGAATTTTAAAAATATCACGTCCTTTTAACGCTATATGTTTTTATCGGTGGAGGGAGTGCTACGTTCGTTTGATTTTGCCGCTTCTTACGGATTAAAACCTTATTTTATTGGCCGCTCCGTAGCCGATTACTATCTTATTATTTCCCGAATACAGTTTAGTGGACCTTTTTTTGTTATCATGGAGAAATGCATGAATATTTTCTCTACACGATTGACCGTGAACGTTTGCTGGGAATTTCCGGCCCTTGACGAAATTCCACGTGTTAATTTGTTCTAGAATTCTTGCAACATATTTCGTCATATGGTGAAATACTCCAGTTGCTGGAGATTCGGGTTGTGTTTTTCGCCAGTCGACTTAACATCTCCTTTCGACCTGGTTGCTTGTGAAGATCTCAGCGCCTACGACAAGTACTGCAGGAGCGGCTTGGGTTTCCGATGGGTGTCCATCGCATGAATTTTCGTATCGCTGTTATCACAGTGGGGTGAACATAATCATCGACAAGTGTCGGATTTAAAGACACGCTGGGTTTTAATCCTGGGAAGGCAATTCATTGCGAGTTTCCTGATCGCCTTTGACGGATTAACATCGAAACCCTCTGCTGTCCCTCTGGATGCCGCTGCTGCGACAAGGCAAGAACACTTGAAATTTCCCGTTTTCCCGAAGAACGTCTTCGCGATTGCTGGTGCAATCGTGATTCCAGCGTTCAGGCACGCCGCCTGCGTGTTTTTGTCTGTTTCTCGAAGAACCTAGGAACACCCCAAATTGTGCCTCTCTCTCTCTCTCTATTCCCTACCGAAGAAAACTAAGGTAAAACTGGCCAATGTACTAGACAGTGATTGTTTTCCCCTGTTTACCAGTGTTTTGGTGATAACTAAGAAACAACAGTTCAATTCCCTTGTAATATTAAAAGTGAGGCAACCTTCAGTTGCCCAGCGTTTCATTACTCGTTAAGGTTAAAGTTTAATTAATTTTCGTAAGCTCGAACGTCACTGGCTGGGTAGATCTGCTCGTTAAAGTAAATATCGCAAGCCAGGGGCGGCGAGCTCTTCGGTTTGGACGTTCCAACACTCCTGTGTTTAGCCCATAGTTCTTCTTCTTGCTGGTTCAGAATTGTACTATTTGTGTGCTATATTTTATTCAATAGATTTGGATGCAGTTAAAATGTAGTACGATTTTTTATTCTGGTGTATTTTATTGCCCTACTCTGTACACAACTACGTTCTATTTCCTTCCCTTAGCGTTTCTCGTGAACCACCCACACTCCTCTGAACTAAGCCGATGGTACTTCCATTTCTCCTATTGCGGGCCGACGAAAAATCTCATTTGGCCCGCAACAGGAGTGTTGAACAAAAACAAACTTTTTGTGCTGTTGGGGATGGAAAATTAAAACTGAAAACCAATGATCGTTATACCTACCAAATCTAAAGCCAATTTAATATTGCTAATAAAGATATTTGATATTTTGTAGTGTAGACTCTGCTTGGAATAACTGCAGAAATTGTAACAGAAAATAACTATTACTATTATAAAATAATAAATGTGGGTAAATAATATGTCACCCAAACTAACTACTAAACTAAGTATGACCGTACTACAAACGGCTTCTCTTAATGTCGAATTTTTTGCAGAAAGATAATACTTTTTCATATTGTAAGTAGACCTAATGAACTGTGTGTTACCCGAAAAAGTTATCCTCTAACTTTTTCCAATATCGGCTTACCCTAGTTACTATTAGCTTATCAAGAAATAAATCCATAAATAATATGTATTTTCTTTCACATTATCTAGGTCCTGGTGCTCAATTCAATGCACAAACAACAAGCGCTTATCGCATTAACCTGTCATCCGTAGGCAACGAGGATCAATGTATTTGGGCAATTTTTTTCCTGTAAGAGGTGTTGCCTAAGTTTCACTAAATGTTTTGAAATTTTTAATGCAATGTTCAATAGTATGAATAAAATTACAGGGACGCCAAACAAGTTGAAGATGTAATTAATTAAATTTTACCATCTAAATAATTTAGTCCAAGTCCAAGTGCCAGATTTTTGGAAACCAAATTAATTTGTCATTTATATGGTAAAACGCCTTCTCTATAAAAGTTTCACATGTGTTTAAATATCAATATTTTTGAAATTTTATATCTTTACCCTGGACAAGAAAGCTTGTATGATGAATTTATGAAAGAATGGTTCTAGCATCTACCAATTAGTAGAAATTTAGTGCTCAGAATACTATTTTTGGAAATAAGTATCTCTTGCTAAATATTGGCCTTTAAAGGTATAGACTACAGGCTCGTAATTATAAAAATCATATCTAAGAAAAAAATAGCGTATCGGAAGGCAATATTTTATATCATAGAGAGAAGCGGTTTACAGTGGTGTGAAAAAGTTATGCATATTGGTGTAAGTGTATGCACTTCTACTCCACTGTTTGAGATTGGCAAAGGATCATCGCCATTGGGCCCCAGAACAATGACAGAAGGTATTATTTAGTGATGAATCTATCTTTAACATTAATAATCCTGCTGGAAACACATATGTTAGAAGATTCTCCGGAGAAGAATTTTCACGACAGTGTGTTCTGCCAACAATTAAACATCCAACCTCTGTCAAGATATGGAGCTGTATGTCTACTGAAGTTGTTGGTAGACTGCATGTTGTATCTAGCATGATGAATGCAACCAAATACATTGATGTTCTACAGGAGAAGATGTTGCCTAGTCGAAAAGAGTTATTTCGTGACAAAATCTTTATCTTTCAAGATGATAATGCTCCTTACCACAGAGCAAAGGTTGTTCAATCTTGGATGTCAAACAATAAAATTAAAAGAATAGACTGGCCAGCACAATACCCGGACCTAAATCCTATAGAAAACTTATAGTAGAGGATTTCTAACATTATTTCAAGAAAAACGCCCACAAAAAGAGGAATTAATCGAATCCCTAATTGATGCCTGGTATCGCTGGATTATGAAGGAAGAATTACAAAAACTGGTGCATTTTGTGCCAAGAAGGTGTGAATTGGTTATTAAAAACAAAGGGTCGTCTATTAAGAACTAAAATAGTTTAAAATTAATTAGTGTGTATTATAATAAACGTTTAGGTGTAGGTAGACTACATTATTATATATAATGAGAATATAATAAAGAAAAAAAAATGGTTTTAAACTGCAATTTATCTTATTTGTACAACTTATACAGAACTTTTTCACATCACTGTATATCTAAGATAAAAGGACTATTACGTAGCTCAAACAATAAATTTGGGAATCTTATAAATGGGATGAAATTCGTGTAACCCCAGAAAAGTCCGCAACCGCTCTATCTTCCTTCAATGCATCCAAGGTGCTTCCAAGGCTGCAATTCTCTCCTCCATACATAATTCTAACACCTTCATACGTCTCGTCATTGATTACCGAGCTTCCCTGCACACCATCATCAAGAACATCCTCTTCAGCAAATCCTAGCACGCGAAAGCCAAATCTTCAGTCGCATATTCTGTCTTCACAGAGGCCATCTCAGTATTCAAGTTCACATTGACACCCAAACCACTTCAATCAGCGACCGTCTCTTCAAACTCAGCCAGAAATACATCTTCCGTATCATCATCAACGGCATCCCCATTTCCCTAGGTGCACTCTAAATCTCTCACAAACCCGAGACCTTATTCTTACTAATCGCATTCTTAGAAAACTCTGCAGAAAGCTCGAACACCCACCAACCGTTCTGCTTTCTTCACTGTACGAAGACCTCCCAGACAACCAACCTTATTGCTTTAGTTTTTTTTTATTGCTTTATTACTATTTACAATCAGTATAATATTTACAATACTATGAGCAAATTTATTTGTTTGTACAGGGGTTAGGATATAAGGGAGCTGATAATCCAGTGATAGTCAGCTCTGTCATCTCTTAAACATTTGTTATATAGTGAATGGCGATTTCAAATGAACCTAAACGGTAGGTCTAAAGTTTTATATCTCTTTAGTCTATGCGTATCGTTACTGTTGTCTAAGAGGTTCAAGGCGAGCACATTTGGATGCACTTCTAATTTATTTATGTATTAGCACTACACTTACTCACTTCGTCTTTCACTGAGGCCACTTTTAGATCATCACGGATTTCACTGTTTGGTATAAACCATGGTGCGTTTGTTATAGTTCGCAGCACTTTTGATTGGACTCTTTCCAAAATTTCAATATTTGAGATTGAAGCAGACCCCCACAGCTCTATGCCGTAAGACCAGATGGGCTTCAACGCTACTTTATACACGAGTAAGTAGATAGAGTTGGACAGTTTGACGACCACCCCCCACTCCTGACCTTGATTTCAAGGTCAAGGCCATTGTTTCCCCTCACTCGACCCTCGATTCAAGGTCATCAGATTCCCCTCACTGGATCTTGAGTCCAAGGTCACCACCTCTCAGAAATCTTTTAAATAATATGGTCAGACAAGAAATGGAAGAAACAATAATTGTAAATTCGTTTATTTGCTATGAATAATACAGAATGCGTTACAAGTTAACATGTAAAGAAAACATTATTATAACTT
>JABXWE010027521.1:0-14719 GCA_014611495.1 Limonius californicus | reverse complement strand
TATTAAGATTTCTTACACCATTATTTATGTATTTTTTCCAATGTCTTACCCACATTTGAAAATGCAACATACTATAGTATAAACTGTAATACTTTCTAAACTCATTCCAAATTTGAGTTCATAAAGAATAAAATTTTGAAGTATACTATGAAACAGCTTTTAATAAGTATTCCCTTCAAGAAATTTTCAAAAATTGTATTTGTTTAAACGCTTGTAAGTATTTCCCAAAAACAATTTTTACGTTTAATAATAATAATGTTGAGTTCCACAATATGTCAAAAACAGATATTAGATGTCAAATTTTTCCAAAATGTAGCCTAATTTTGCCTTAACAAGACCCTACAAAGTTAGATAGGAGATAATCAACATAAAGATGCCAAAATATATAGGATGTTTGATAAAAATAACTTTGATTCTACTGCTGATATTTTTGTATATCCAAAAGTAGATCTATGGAGCTACCACTCACAATTAATCAGAAACTCCAAATATAAAATGTGCTATAAATGTTGTAAATTGTTGAAGACAAATTAAAATTTCTACAGCTTGCTTATACTGCTTGTCAGAGAGGATTTTTGTCTACAAGATGTTCACTTTTAATAGGCCCTATGGGGAATGCACGTGGGTTTGTTGTTGTTCGAATCAAACTGTGCATTACACAGCAATAATATTATAAGTTTTACAGAGACTACTTATTATTTGTATATTACTCACTTAAGTGGTAACTTGTAATTTTGTGCACTAAATAATTAGTAATAAGTGTTCTATTATAATATCGTTTAAGCATAGAGTTTACATGCGTAATCGTAGCGCAGCGGTTGTTGTTTTGGTTTGTCCAATTGTGTTACTATACTTCTAATACCATCTACAGTACGTTCTCAACTTTCTTAAAATTTCACTATACACCTGTGCATTAGTTGTCGTAACACATTCTAGGAAATTAACCAAAAATATGTCTTTCCTGTCTCAAAAATAAATAGCCATACGTTTTCGGTTTTCAAACGTTTGCTTAAACGTTATGGCTTTGGTGCAACTTACATGCTTTAACTGCATTGATTGCTGCTTGGTTTCAACATTATGTACGAAATGCAAGTCTGGTCGCTAGTCACAATGTAATTCGGGTACTCATCGGCATCAATCGCGTACCGATGCAGGAAGCTCAGTGCAGATGCTATTCACTAGTTTTTTTGTGAATAACCATCAACATCTTTGGCATCCACCTCGCACTAACTCTGTTCGGGACAATTTTATACGGTACCGTATTTGAAATTTAAGGAAATTATGAGGCCATTTCTGAAATACGAAACGCGAACTACACGAATTTTCTTGTTCAATTTTTCTACAAGATCGCCCGTGATATCAGAAGCTCTCGCACTTCGTTCCTCATCCTGCACGTTTGTTCGGCCATCTTCGAAATTCCTACAACAATGTTAAAATCTTAAAATATATATGGAGTTCCGGCACTCCAAACCCTAAAGTGTTTATGAGTTCCAAACCATAACGTTAATCACTGCGATAAGCCAACGCTTAAATAGTAATGTAATAGCACACCATAAATTACGTCAGAAAAATTGGTATTTACCACTTAATTTTTTATGATAAGAAGTTAAGGTGATTGTAATCTCTGTATAAGTATCTCCCTTGGAGGTAGAAAATCGAGAAATTCGACACATTCATATACTTTCCCCATGAAGCCTATTTAAAGTCAACACCCTGTATATGTTAATTTAAATTTGTACTTTTAAAATAATTATTTATCAATTTTACAATTTTTCATTATACACGTGAAGTATTGTTAAACTTCACTGGTAACAAACAAAAATCCTCTTACATTAAAGGTTTGTATTTTGTAATTTTTATTACACAGTGTTGTACGATATTTCCAGCCACATGTTTTCTGGTTAATATCGTACAATGCGTATTTGTATAAACGTCCCAGCATGTTTATTTCTTTACTTTGCAACACCTTCAGCTTCATAATCACAAGAAATTTAATTAACCATGCTATCTGATTGACAATTACTTCATAACACTTTTAATTATCAGCCACTGGTGTCGGTGATTAGTCTTAGTAGCAAAATCAAACAGGACCGTATTAATAACAAAATGGCTTCTAATTGCATCTTGTTATAGTTTATTGTATTGCATCACAAACGGTATTTGTTAAAAAAATGTCTACTAATACAGACCGATGCACATAGCTTCTCGCTGCAACTGTCGACTTATGCAACACAAATTACACGTACCATGGCAATTGATAGTAATTAACTAATAACATAATGTTATTAGGATCTACTATCTACTCTTAATTACCATAATATATGTAATTTGCATTGCATACATCAGGTACTAGCATACAGAAGATTTTATGTGCACCATACTGTATATACAATATTAAGTTGGTAGTTCATACACCAGATATAAAATTCGTAAACGTTATTTCATTTAACCGCTTGCCTTTAAATTTCATTGTACTTCTATGACGTTACAGCGTTTCCACTATATCTTGACTTTAACTTCGCCCACATCACGTGACGGACAACCAATCAACGAATGTGAAAAATATTTCTAACTCACATTTAAACAATAACACCCCGAATACTTTGACAATTCTGAGAAAACTTTAACTTGTGCTCTACCTACAGGGTGATCTGAAAAAACGAAATTTAGTTTTAGATGTAGTTTATTGCAATTATTGGTCGATTTTAATAAGATCAGCCTTATATTGTAGTTAGATTATTTGGTTTTTACGTAAGGCAATCAAAACTCGGTGTCTATCAAAGCAAGTAGGCGGAGTCAAGGCCAAGATATAAAGGAAAAACCACAATAGTATCAAAAACAAGTACACTTGCTGCTTACATTTATACCTACCCTGCTTTTTTTGCTACCCCCTCTCTGTGTGTGTAAATACTTTCCGGACAGGTGGAGGAGGGATGCTGTATATACCTTGCTACAAACACAGCTACACCGCACGCCGTGGGGTTATAATAAAAACTCCCCAGACATTTCGTTACTGCACGCTACACCAACCCTACAATTAAAAACTGGTTTGCAGATTTGGTAAAATGGATTTGTACACCTTATACCAACTCACATGCTGAGTTCTCAAAATACATACATATTGCAGTTATGTAATACTTTAACATTAACTGTCTTTTTAAATAACGCTTGTATTTGAAGATTTATTCTATGCTTATTTAACAGCTTAGAGGTGAAGAGGTAAAATGTACCATATTCCGTAACTTTTTAACTTTTCCTACTACAAAATATTAGGTAAATATAGCCCCATCAGAAATTTACTAGCACCACGTGACTACGTCCATATGTAGACAACCCACGTAACTCTCGTTGTTGTCGCATGTATCAAAGAATTTTAGAAGTTTACTTTGACGGAAGATGATGATAAACCGTTTTCTTTAAGTAAAGAAAGTAATTTAATACAAAATTATTTAGCTAATGAATATGTGCGCAAACTGACAACCACATATATATATATATATATATATATATATTTGGCAATAGTGCCAACACATGAAAATAAAATACATTAACCCCACAAAATCTACTAGTCACGTGGTGACCAGGAGTTTATGATGGCACTGTATCAAAGATACTTTAAAAATATATTAACTTTGTACTGTCATTCGAACAACCGACTGAAACTCTAAACCAATAGTTCAATCCAGCTTAATAAATCTGCAATCGGCAGTACCTTGCGCAAGCCTAGTAAAGTTTAATTTTTGCGATCACTCCTCCCGGTCGGGAAAGAACAATAATACTACCGCCTGATAGGAGTTTTTCGGCTATGTACAGGAAATGATAGACTGGATGTCGTACCTATCAGTGGTGTCTACCCTCAGTTTCGTTGTGTTCTTCGCCGTCGGGCCCGGTTCGATACCATGGATGATAACGGCCGAGCTGTTTTCTCAAGGTCCTCGTCCTGCAGCCATGTCCATTGCTGTTCTCGTCAACTGGATGGCCAATTTCTTAGTCGGAATCGGCTTTCCAAGTATGAAGGTAAGCGAACTTCATTTTACTATTAATCTAGTGATAATATGAAACAGTTATTGTATTGTAATGAAGACCAGGTTGAATTTATAGAGTTTTTGTTATACTATCGTTAAGGTGAAAGATTAAAAGTTACACAAATATGTAATAGAAATACTTGAACCCAATCATTGAGGTAGAACCTAAAGTATGATTGGACGAGCGTTGCGAAATAGACTCAAATATAGTCTTTGGCGACTGAATAGTCACAAGCAAGCCGTAAAACAGTTATATCAATAATATTTATACAGTATAATCTCCAATACAACTTATATATAACTTTTACGCTAGGGAGCTAAATATCTATATATATTCTGTGTCAAAAATCCATTACGTATTCAGGTAGATTATTAAACAACTTACAACTTGTAATTAAATTAACTCAGTTTAACCGCAAATCAAAATCAAATACCATACAAATATAATGTCATTTTATGACTATTGCCTGATTATATATCTGGTCATAAAAGCAACAACCATTCAAGAAATACTAACTGTTAATACATTAAAACAGATAATGTCATGAAACATGTTTAAAACATACGTTAGTGTTTTAGAATTAGAATTCAACGATTGAGATAGAACCCAGAGGGAGGATTGGGACAGCGTTGCGAAACAAAGACTCAAATATGGTAGAGTCGTTGGTGACTCAATAGAAACAAACGAAATGTAAAGTTAACAGTAATACTTGTAAGCTTCTTGTAACTTTTAATTCTAGTTACACCTAACCCCACAGAATTTTGCTAGCTTAAAAGCGGTATACTCTGGTATATGCTTTGGTAAAAATCTCCGACGTATTCAGGAAAATATTGAAACTAAGATTATTTCAAATTCTAAACATGCAGTATATTACTACCCATTTTATTTTTCGAAATATCATTGCTAGAACTGGAATAGTATTGCTATAATCATCCCTACAGTTGAACATACTTTTGTACCTCTTGAAAGATTGAGTGTTTAGAACACGTAAATATGCATTTCGGCAACTAATCTGCCGTCTTCAGTAGGAACTTGAACTAACTAAAGTTACTTGCCTAAGGAATACCTTCGGAGAAATGTCTTTCGCCATGTCAACAATTGAAGTCCAATAAAATTACTTTAAATCCTAATCCTATTAACTGTACATGTTTTAGAATAAAACTGTATTAAAGAAATGTGTTGACTGAATTTTGTGTGCAGCAAGTGAATTATTCTAAGAATACCTATTGGAGAGATATTGAATCCTTCTACTATAAGAGAATATATCTAATGCTATGACTTAACTAAGAGGCTGCTGTGTTGCATTATTTTTAAAACTGAAAGCTGTAGATCTTATAACTTTGTCTCGCGACAATACCAGACATTTTACATAATAGCACACTATACGGAATTATAAAACTATATTCCTTTCCAAAATTGCCTGTATATGCCACGATACCGTTCAAATTATCACCCGCTGGTTATATTTTAGCATTTAACGCCAACTGCTTTAATTGTACCCCAAAGAAAAACTACTACTGGAGTGATATTGCAACTTATTGGTGGCCGTAGATGCACAGCTCTTCTTCCAATCCCATTTGCTACAAATACATTATTTAAGTAGGTATTTCTTAGCAATCCAATTGCAGTGAGCAGGACAATCATCACGTTGGTGCCGAAGTTTTTACCATACATGAGTAATAATAGTTCTGGTAAAATGTTGTATAGGAAATTCAAGTAACGTTGTCTAATTAAATTTTCATGGAAAAAATATGGCCCCGAATATGCGTGCTACTATGACACGTCAAACATTTATAAAAAAAAAATCTCTTGGGTAATGGGTAACAAGTATCCAGTGCAGATTCTCCTGTATAAAACAGTGCGATTTTTGTCGTTTGAGAAATTTACCTCATCATTAAACAATTGTAATTATTATGGAACTTTCACAGGCATCGCTTGTGGTGTGAAACAAGGCTAAGTTAGTTTGTGCAATGCACAACAGGGCCCGGCTCTGCGGCTTATCGTGTTGGTGCGTAACCGTGCTTAACTTGCCTAGTGTGTGATGTATTTTTGTGTATATGATCTTATTACTCTAGTGCGATCGTAACACGAGGAGTGCCATTAATTTGGTCCACAATGGCAAATGGAGATCGGGGCCCAGTACGGATCACCAGGGAATTTCCAATCCTGAAGTGATTCGAACCGGGAAGCATTTGGATTGTTATATCCAAAGCTTGACTCTCCTACCACTGAGCCATCCCGCCCTTCATCATTAAACAATACACAATTAAAAAAAGATGGATCCAGAAGAAGTTGATTCTGGCAGACATTGCAAAATTTCGTTCCTCTCTGAGATTTATTTTCAGTCAGTTGGTACACCAAAGCAACTGGTATGAAATACATTTGCTTTCAGAATTCTTCTAACTGAAGTTCAACTAATGCCTACATTTGTACTTACATAGATCTCTTTGACTTGCGTGAGGTTTCATTGTATATGTTTGTAATCGTTCTCATAAGTGTGTGGTGGTAGTTCAGTTGGCAGAGAGCTCACTTTCTGAGCAAAACGTCGATTCTCGTTTGTATTTGAAACCCCAGAATTACTACAAAGATTTATAAAAATCTTGGGCTGCAACCCACCACACACAATTTAACAACTCGATTTGCAAGCGTGGGATCTTAATGGTGAAAACCTTTTCTGGAATTTCTGTCGTTCGGATTCGACGTTAAACTGTAGGTCCCCCGTGTTTCTACTTCAGCGCTGAGGAAACACACGTGGCAGAAAAGAAGCCAATGTCTAACAGGGGAACAAAAACGCTGTGAATATGAATGTTCTAGGACTACATCTTCTGGAATCAACAAATCAAGGCGTGTAAATATTTTTCGATGCGGTGGGCTTCTAGTTAGATAGTGCCTGATATATGAACTGCTATCCGTAGATGTATTTCTGCGGAATTCACAAAAATAAGGTACAAATACTTATACTGAATTCGTAAACGTAAGCATTTTATTACAGAATATTCTTTTTAAACTAATAAACATGAGGTTACTCCAGTACCCTGCGAAAATTCAAGTAAAACGCAGTAACTGTACATAAAATTCCTATACCGAGTTTCATATTATTATTGTAAAAGAAATATTTCACTATGCATGTGATATTTAGAAAAATGATACTTGAATAGTCTTGGAAAACCGCGTCCTACATCTCGCTCTCTCAAATCATCATCATCATCAATAGTCTACTACATTTGCTACGGCCAGTGAGCATTGTAACTAAATTAGTGTAGCCGATGTTACCCCCGGATACTCTTTTAAGATAAAATCGACGTAGAGGTTGCAAACCCCTTGAAAATCACCATCTAGACATTAAAGTGACTCTCGGGAGTCGAACCTGCGATGCATTGTTACTAATGCTTGATGCCTAAGTTAAATGGTATGTATAAAAATGATACTTCTTCCAAAAATAGAGTTATTAATTTACAATTGTATTGATGTTTGTTAGACATTATAGCTCTTCTCTTCTTAAGGAAAAAGGTATTAAGGAACACTGTTATTTGCAATATTCAGATATATAGTATATTCTCGATATATTTGTCGGATGAAACAACAGCAGTATATACATAGAAATTAATTAATTAAAGTAGAAAAGTAATGTAGCTTTTTAATACGCGGTTACAAGTAATGAGTCCATTAGCAGTGCTTTAGAAACTACTGTTTCGAATCACTGCCTTCATTAACAGCACCCACTTTCAAATCCATTCTAGTTCCAGATTTTCTCGCCTTACTAGCTCCTTCGCAGGCAGTTAATACCTAGGAACTGTATAAGAACTTTATTTTTTCCCTTGCATAATACCCGCCTACAGCAGATCACTGCGATGAAAATTATTGCAGTGCTACGCTTTGTATTTTAAAAATGATAGTTTATAAGGAAAAAAGTATTGGGAGTCATGCAAAGCATTTATGTGCAGGAAATTGAAAGCGGCCTTGGCCTTAATTGAAAATGAAAACTGTTTTTAGTGTCGTTTTAATCACACGGCAATTGTGAGTAGAAGTTGTTGCGTGTTTACTTACAGACTTAGTTTATTTGTTAATACCACTGTATGAAATGGTCTGTAGAACCCTTTAACAATGCTGTGTGATATGATATTGTATTTTAATATTACTGTATTGTATTGTATGATTAAGAATAATGCTTGATGTTTCCTGTATTTCTTAATAGTGTTAACGTTTGATTGTTGTTGGGGTTGTCTAGGCTCTTAAAGCCTTCTTCACTTCAACCTAAAATCTTTTTTCTACTGCCGCAATGGAAAACCAGTTGCAAGTACGAGTCTAACAGGTCGGAAAATGCCAAAAAAACCGACCTCGCCGGGAAAGTGATTAAATTCAGCCAATAAGCAAGCCTTATTTTACTTTCCGCGTCTAGACACTAAATGTTTTCCGCGATCTGATTCGCTGTTTCATAAATTGCCAAACAAATTTAAGCAATCTCCATGATTACGTATTCTCCGCCCTGTTTATTGACAAACGTCAAATTTCTTCCTAAAGAAATATTATGTTCCCTGTCAACAACCATTGCAAGGCAAATAAGGAGGTAAGTAGCGGCAGTAGAAAAAATGTTGTACACACTACGGGAGTAAAGTGATTTGCAGTCTCGGCGTGGTTGTGGTCTCGGCTTCGCCTCGACCACAATTGCCACACCTCGCCTGCAAACTATCACTTTCCTCCCTAAGGATGTAAATAACTATTATGAGTACCCCACACATTATATTTCCTAAATACCTAAACTCTTGATGAAGTTGAGGATTTTCTTGGGAGCTGTCTTTTCTATTTGTTGGGGTGTTGCTCACAACGTCGACCTGTGTTGATCACAACGTCGCCTTGTGTATATTCTCACAGTCTCAATAATGTTATTTATCTAAAATATTGAGATGATTATTATTTTTTTATTTTTAGATTATTTTTTGTCTGTGCTTATACAGGGTGTATCAGAAATAGTTAATGTCTTAATGCCAAAAACCCTCTTCGGAAGTTCTGCCGTTCGAATTGGACGTTATAGTGTAGATTCTCCGTGTATGTACATTAGCGCTGAGGAGAAGCACGTGGCAGAGAAAATGCCTTCTTGTTTATACGCTTCAAAGTCTAATGCTAATTTAATCTGCTTTTTTTCCTGCCACTCTTTGCCTATTTAAATAATTTAGGATGAATTACATTTTTTACCTTGTAGCTACTGATATAAATTTTCTTTACATTGAATTTCATTTTATACTTTATCAGTACTTCAAGTGTGTAATTTTTTAACGGTAATTTAACTGTAAAAACCGAATTGAATACAAGTTACCAATTAAATACTATTTAAAAAACCTTAAAAATTTAAGAAAACATTAATAAATGCAATAGCCTGTACTTTCGTACCTTCGACACCAATTTTTGAACACTGTGTATCACGTATTCTCGAATGCAATATCTATAGTTATAGTAAAACTGCAAGCGCTAGTGAGTAAATCAAGGGCATATTGCATTCATCTATTCCTCTGTCTAGTTGTTACTTGTTTTGATATACAGGGTGGTTCACAAGAAAGTACAAGCCTACTATTCTAAAAATAGGCAACCTAAAATACATATCACAAAATACTGCGATGTCTACAGACATCTCTAGTCAATAAGACTCATTAAAAATGGAGATAGCAGTACCTTGATATTGTTGCGGGCCAAACGAGCTTTTCCGTCGACCCGTAACCGGATAGGTGAAAAAGGTCTATAGTTTAGCTCAGAGGAGTAGGGGGAGTTCACGGAAATCGCTTACGGGAGGAAACCTTCCTGGTTGTGTACAGAGTGGGTCAAAATTAGTAGGCGCCACCTTCCAAATACAGCTGATTGTAGATCCTCGTGAAAGGCCAAAAGGCCAGCAGCTTACAGGAATCGGACTCACCTTTATTGTGCCTCCCTCCTGTTTATAAAGCTTGCAAAATTCGTACACACACAAATACAGAATGCACAATAATAAAAGAGGCAGTAAATTTTATCACACATATAATTAAATTATTGCGAATGACAAAAGTACAAAAGAATGACAGCAAATGGTTATTTTATAGTTCCATATTACAAGCTTCTAATTTGAACATTTACATTTTCCAAACACCTACGTGGCCAGGGACGCCGGAGATTACAGGAATGACACAGCATATATAAAAAAATTACTCTACACTTTGTAGTACACAATAAAAAGACAGTCGGCGACTGACGGTCGCTTCTTGTTACATAAAAAAGGTTCAATCCCTTGAAATTTTGGAAGCTGACGCGAAAAAGAGTTCTTTCTTCACAGCACAGAAAAACTTAGTTCTTTGCCTTGACTATGGAACAGCGAGACGGAGCCAGGCACAATATCGGAAGTATTTTTCCAGAAGCAGGTCAAGTCTGGGGGGTATTTTCCGGTCCGGGAAAAAGGTAGGCGACTTCTTCAGGAAACTTTAGGACGAAACTTTGGTTGGTACGCCCCTGGGAATTAGATGATTTCCAACGTTGAGGGCTGCAGGAATCTCAAACGATTGCAACACAAACCACAGCTCTAACAATCACACCTTCACAGGTTTAATACGCTTATATCCGATCTGAGATCGAAGGAACAATTGCACTCAATTGTCCGTACATAAGGCTTTACACTGCTAATTTTTATTTAGATCCGACTTGGTCGAGATAATAATTGCCTACAGCAATCTACGATACGATAGAATTCATATAGCAAGAGCCGCGAATAACCCGATTTTTCTAAAACGTCCGTCTGGGCCCAAGGATTATTGCCTACTTTAGTTTCGTTATGGCCCCCATATAGGCAACCAGAGTCATCGAGGATGTAAAATTGACTTCTTAATTTTGTAACGGCCCCCGTAGATGGACTCGAGCGGCCGGAGTTAACGAAGATGGAAGACTGACTAGCGAACTCAACGCAACGGGAACCTGGATTCCCCAAAAAGATTGCAGCATATTACGAAACAATTCTAGAACGAAATTGACACGTGCGACTTCCGAGAAGTATTAGGGAAGCGATATTTGAAAGCTAACACTCCTAACAAAGGAATTTCTGGAAATGTTTTCAGCCGCTGCGAACTAACATGTCGGGGGCTCGAAAATGGCCTCGTCATAAATTAAATATTTCAAAATAGTGAAAATTGTAATCGACATAAAAAGGGCAATTAAAATAACGCTTTTAATTCTTATGAAGCGGCAATTAAAGTACGACATTAATCCAAATGGAGCGGCAAAATTTAAATGAACATAACAATATGTATTTTTGGTTGCCTATTCTTCGAATGGTAGGCTCGAACTCTCTCATGAATCATTTGGTATAGTACAATCTTTAGCATTCGTATCCATCACACTGCATAACACATGAATTACAACTGAATTGGTCATTTGCTTTACTATTAAAAGTCTGTTTTCTACATGAGTTTAGGAGTAGCATTATATAACTGTGTGGTGGTAGTTCAGTTGGTAGAGCGCGTCGATTCTGGTTTGGATTCGAAACCTAAGCAGTTCTATGCAGATTTATAAAAATCTTGTCGGCGACCCACCATACGCAATTTCCCAATCCGGCTTACAACTGTGGGAACTTAATGCTAAAAACCTTATCTGGAATTTCTGTCGTTCGGATTTGACGTTAAACTGTAGGTCCCGCGGTTTCTACCTTAGCGCTGAGGAGAAACACGTAGCAGAGAAGAGACCGATGTCAAGCAGTGGGACAAAAAGGATGTCAATGATGATGATTATATAACTAACAATAAAAACAATATTATTAGAAAAGTATTTATTTATTAATTTATAAAAAATAAGGTACTTGCTTTATTATTTACAGACGGCAGATTAGCACTACAAAGACGATTAAGATTTACTACATTTGAATAAATAGGAAACTTATTACACAAATGGAAAATCATGAACACACTCGGAAGTCGTTGACAATAAGTATAAACATAGATGGCAGTAAAAGTATAAGTACTTATTCTATCAATTGCTCCTCGAAAACGTTAAAATCAATTACTTTACATTTTATAATACTGAAACTAGTGAATTATGCATAATTAGTGAGTTTTAAAATAGATCCACATAACCAAAATAAAATACAATCAACTGAAAAATTCTTTGGCCATAAAGATCACCTTTTTAAACACCCAATAACCTGCCCTGGCAACATGAGCACCTCACCAAATGCTTTATACTATAAAATGAGACTTTAGTAACCGTTCTTAATGGTTTTAACTACTGCATTGAAGCCGCTGTGTTTGTCTGCTGTGTACTGCACAATCCTTTTGGAACCATCGGGTTCTAAGAGGGTGTACTCGCCTTTAACTTTGTCTCCGTCTCTAGTTTCCCATTGGCTCTTGATATCGTGTGTATGTAAGTCATGGACAGCGTAGTCGTAGTGATAGTTGGGGTGTGCCTGCAATTTAAAAGTAATGTGTAGATACATATATACATATACAGGGATTTTTTCTTTTTAGTATACATTGCCTATGTATACTTTTCTGTGACCAAAACAATCAAATTAATTCAATGTTAAAAAATAAAGTTAATTTTTATTTAGTATCTTTTTGCTATTTTTATTTAACCATGTACAGTAAAGACGAAAAAGTGAAAATTCTAATGTGGTATCAGAATGGTAGCAGCTTAAGAACTGTGAGAGATTTATTTTCACTAAAATATCCAGAAAGATCTATTCCTTGTATTCGAACCATACAAACAATTGTTAAAAAATGTAAATCAGAGGGATGCGTAATAAAGTCCCATAAAATAAGAACTAAAAGTAATCACGTTTTAACTGAAGAAATGAAATTAAATATTTTATGCTACGTGGAAGAAATCATAATTAATAGTTATAACAAAAAATAATAATTAAAAAAGCTTGCGATGACCGGGAATGGAACCCGGATCAACTGCTTGGAAGGCACCTATGCTGACCATTACAGCACTTCGCCGCTGATGTATTTTTGTTATACAAAGGAAGTACAATGTTCAGGGACCTTACAGAAACATCACCTTGTCGATTTTTGTATTTAACAAATAAGTCATCATTTGCGTCCTATATACACGGTGAAATACTTATTTAATACCACAAAATATATTGAAAAACAGTTTATATATGTAAACAATTCCGTTATGAATTTTTTATATATTAAGATATTATATAAAAGGCGTTGATTTGAGAATGGTCCACAAGTATAATTTCGAGAACCACAAACTATTTGGACTAGGGTTAATATTTAGAGTTTAATTTTGTATCAGTTATGTATTCAAATATTCTAGACACTGAAATAAGACATGCTTGTATAATCAACGTCGATTTAAACAAAATCTATTAAGATTTCGCATCGAATGAAAAGCCAATTTTTGTGGAAACCTGGTGAATCGAAGTCTTTGGACTTGCACCAAAATGTCCTATGCTATTTCATTTAAGACCCCAGGTTAAGTTTCTTTCGTAACTATCTATTTGGAAACGATTCTAACACATACTGTACTAAAGCGTGTTTTCTAGATTGTTTCTAGATGTTTCTCGTTAAATGTAGTAGTCGTTCTTACACCAAACTGAATTTCAGAACCATAAATATAAATAACTCCTATTTTATAATTTAATTGAATCACTAACTAAAGTTTACAGAATTATCGTGATAGCTAAAACGGTGTGGTATGCGTTGACAAACAAAAGGTTGTTGCTTTTCCTTATTGAACAGCAACATATACAATCAGTACTATTTAAATATCGTTTTGTTAAAGTATTTTGTCCTGAAATAAAAATTGTAACCAGCAAATATTTCGAAATAAACCAACAAACTTCTGTGGTTCCACAAAGTGCTTCTAAGTGAATTTTAAAATTCTAACTAACTATAATATTTATGCATATATTTAAAGTATATATAGATGTATATTAAAAATTGGTTAAATTATTAAATAAATAATGGGAACGGTGTTGATCAGATGGATATCCAATATAGATATTTTGCAAGTCTTGAACAACGTAGCGGTATTGACTTTTCTGTGAATATATTAACTATAATATTTATGCATATATTTAAAGTATATATAGATGTATATTAAAAATTGGTTAAATTATTAAATAAATAATGGGAACGGTTTTGATCAGATGGATATCCAATATAGATATTTTGCAAGTCTTGAACAACGTAGCGGTATTGACTTTTCTGTGAATATATCAACTATAATATTTATATATATATTTAAAGTATATATTAGATGTATTTAAAAATTGGTTAAATTATTAAATTAAATAATGGGAACGGTCTTGATAGATGGATATCCAATATAGATATTTTGCAAGTCTTCAACAACGTAGCGGTTAATGACTTTCTTTCTGTGGAATATATTAACTATAATATTTTATGCATATATTTTAAAGTATATATAGATGTATTTAAAAATTTGTTAAATTATTAAATAATATGGGAACGGTTCTTTGATAGATGGATATCACATTTAGTATATTTTTGCAAGTCTGAACAACGTTACCGGTATTGACCTTTTTTCTGTGAATATTTAACCTATAATAATTTATGCATAATATTTAAAGTATATATAGGATGTATATTAAAAATTGGTTTAAATTAATTAAATAAATATGGGAACGGTCTTGTCAGATGGAATATCCATATAGATATTTTTGCAAGTCTTGAACAACGTAGCGGTATTTGATTTTCTGTGAATATATCAA
>JABXWE010027520.1:0-30610 GCA_014611495.1 Limonius californicus | reverse complement strand
AAATATTTAGTCTTGATTTTAAGGATAAGACATTGAATTTAAAGTTAAAATCTTGAATTTAAAGTTGGGACTTTGAATGTAAAATCAATACTTTCAATTCAAATTCACCGAGTAAAACTAAAGCTAAAACTTTAAATTCAAAGACAAAACATTCAATTTACAATTAAAAACTTGAATTCAAAACTTCAACTTAAAATTTACTTAGTGTCCATCATTATTTTAAATCTTAGATTCAAACATGAAATTTTGACATCAATAGCAAAATCTCCAAGTTTAAAACAGAAAACTTGAGTTTAAAATCGGAATCTTACATTAGAACAGTTGAAATTCAATTTAAAATTCTAGGGTTGAAGGCAAATTGCCCGTTTAATAAAATCTTGAGTTTAAAGTCCAAACCCTTAGTATAGAGATGAAACCTCAAAATTAGATTCTGACTTTCATTTGAACTCAAAATCTTGAATGAAGTCCAAATGTTAAGTTTACAGTCGCAATTATGAAACCTTAATCCAACGCCCTTGTTAAAAATGTCGGTTGTTAAGGCAGAAATATTGAGTTAAAAATCGACATATAAAGTAGAATAAATGAAAAAGAAATAATTATTATAATGAGTTTTAGTAAATAAACAGTAGTAACGCAACGTAAACAATTAATTAATTATCAAGTACAACACTTTCTGTCGAATGCGTTAATACCAGTAGATAAAAGAACTTCCATATTTATTAATATTTAAACAATTAACTTAATTAAAATATAGTGCGATATACATATTTGCAAGTATGTTAAATATTCTTTTTTATACGAAACGTAGAAGACTAAATTCGTTTTTATTTTGTTTACTGAATAACATATCCTTTCCTTAATGATAACACCAACAAGGGCACTAACCTGATGATGCCGATTGGGTTAGCCACAAATAGGTCATCAATCAATTCTACTCTATTTGAAAAGGCGGAGATAAAACATACTTATTTATTCGCTTATTGAATAACACACTCCATATCGTTACAACACCTAATTGAAATGTTCTACCATGTATGTATCTGAAAATAAAGTAACTAACAACTCTTTTTGTTCTATTTAAAGACTGGTGATAAGATATGCCTCTTTAATGGCAGATTGAATAACATAATATTTGTATTGCGGCACACCGTTAAGGTAATCGATATCTAATGCAATTTGGAATATTTGAAAACTTGGAAACACGGGATGCTCCTTCATTTGCTTCATACTGTGGTATCACCATTAACAAAATTAACCTAATTGCAATCTAACATAATATATTTGAAAGTAAACCAACAGACAATTTATCCCCATTAACATGAACGTAAACTTCTTACTAACATACTCAATAAAATAATCTTTGTATTGTATTAATACTGTTAATATCTTTTATTTTTTAAAATTTATAGATGACCTATTATTTGCTTTATGCAGTGATAATACGATTATCATAATTAACTGAATTACAATTTAGCACAATTTATTTGCCAGTAAATTAACAGTTAATTTTTCGGCATTAATATGAACATATACTTCCTATTCGCATGCTAAATAACAGTCTTTCTATTATAGTACCCTGTTAAAATCTTCTGTGCTGGAAACTTGGGAGATGCTCGGTAATCTATTACCATGAACTTATCTCTTCTACTCACTTGTTGAATAACATAGTCTTTGTATTGTAGTTAATCAATCAACAAGCTTTTCGTCCCACTGCAGAGCACCGCTGGCCTCTTCAGTGCCACATGCTTCTCCTAAGCGCTAAGGTAGAAATTCGTGGGACATACAATGTAACGTCGAATACGAACGACCGAAATTCTAGAGAAGGGTTTTGGCATTAAGATTGGAAAATGGTGTATGGTATGTTGCAGCATGTACATAGGTTAAGATTTTTATAGAATTCTAAGGAATCGAACCCAAGCCATAATCGACGTTAAGCACAGAGAGCGAGCGCTCTGCCAACTGGGCTACTACCATACACTCTTATCTATTGCAGTAACGCCTTCAAAACTAGAAGCTGCTCTTTCATGTGCCAATTTCTTCTTTCATTACCCTTGTCTATTCGATTGCATCATTAACCATCCCTCTCCAGATTCTAATTCCTAACCTCCTTAGTTCTATTTTTCGGCCTGCCCCTTGACATTGTATTTATATTTATGAATTGGTAAAACAAAAATCATCGCTAAACTAATCAAATATAGATAGATCATATTAGCATTTTAAATGTTCTCGGTTTGAACATCAAAATAAACTTTTTCTAATCGTTTCTAGCATAATATCGTATGATATTACGATAACAACATTAACTTAATCTAAATATATTCACACCACACAAAAGAATGCAAAATGTATGAAAGCAGCAAGCCAAAATTTGCCCACCCAGACAGCTACAGAGGATGCGAAGTAGGCAAAAGAATTCAAAAAATAGGAAATGAAGCAACCAGAACTATCCAGAACAACACAAAAGAAAGGAAGACAGAACATAACACACCGTGTAGATAGAACCCAAAAGAATTCCCAGCACTACCAAATACTACAGAAAAGGAGGAACTTTAATAAAAAACAGAACTTTCGGCAAATCACCTACCAAAAAGCCTAATGTCAATTCTTGAAAAAAAAATTCGAACAGCGAGAAAAATGCTAAAATCAATCTCTGAGAGATTAACAAAACTTGAAGTAAATAGTAATAAAGCTACTCCTTCAAAGAAATAATAATGGACTTTGGGGCTACGCCACCAAAACTAACATCAACTAAATTGAATATTACCACAACAAAGTACTGAAGATTATCGTAGATGCACCCTGGTACGTTAGAAACAGTGATATCCACAGGGATCTAGGGAAAAGAGGCGTGACAGAAGAAATAAAAAAACTTGCCCAGAAGCACGAGACCAGGGTTCATGACCATGTACAGATCTACAAGGCTCAAGAGAACCAAACCATTTGAGCTAGTATAAAGAGACGTGAAAGGATCAGTGAAAAAAGCAGAGCTAAATTAAAGTGGTAACACGAATAAATTGTTGTAAAATAGAACTGAAAGGACACCGGTGGAATAATCCTTAACATAACCATTTAGTTAATTTAAGTTAGATAAAAATTGCGGGTTAGTCTTTTAGACAAGTTAAATTCCAAGACAGTCTAGTAATTGAGAGCAGAAGGAAGAAGAAGCAGGGGTAAAACCCAACTTCAACGGGAAGATAATATCAAGTTGATTGCTAGGAACAGAAACAAGAACTTCAAGGAAGTCGGAAGAATGACGAAAAACCGCAACATCTACAGTAAATGGTTAGAGCAGTGGTATTCAACTGGGGGTACGCCAAGACATCTTAGGGGGTACACACATAAAATATTATTCACATTTTATGAATGAGCAGAGTTACAGAAAACCATTTCTTTCCAAAGCGAACTACGCCTATTGTTTACTATTTTTCAGCGTTCCCTACAGAGTAGCAAAGTTATAGTTATATATTCTTTCAGGCTTTCGCTGTTTAGATATGTAGATGGTAAGTTCATCATTTGGTCTCGCGGACGCCAAGCACTAGAATAATTTCGAGAACACCTAAACGCAATTCATAATAATATCCAATTCACACTGGAAGTAGAGGAAAATGGCAGTATTCCATTCTTAGACGTACATGTTATACTAAAACCAGATGGTAGTTTAATGAAACTTTGGGAAATGGTATCAGATCCGGAAAGGATCATGTATCAAATTATAAATCAGCCGGAATCTACAACATCCCTTGCTATTGAGGCTCAAACTACATCGGACAAGCTGGTCGTTCCATTGAATTAAGATTGTGAGAGCACAAAAGTGATTGCAAACACAAACGCATCACAACGTCTAGTCGTAAGATGGACTTTGATCATTGCTCGGGTACTTATCAGAGTACCTCATTACTTCCCTCGTATCATACATGAAGCAATTGAAATGGAGAAACAACCTGACAACATAAACAAGGAAGAATAGTTTTAGACTCAGGAAAGCTTGGACTCCAGTAGTTTATCCTCTAAGTACTCCTAAGCATCATCGATCTCACGATCACGCTCCACCGGATCCGTATTTGCCCAACGGTGGCAGCCAACCAGAACTCGGTCGTTCTGCCCGGCTGGCTCAAAGAGATTTAAATACCTCCGCTTTCAATTCAGTGTTGTATTCACTCTGAAAATGCAAACTGCAATGTATTGCGAAACGTTAGTTTGTATGGCCTTACAAACGGCTAACAGACATAAGCCGATTAAGTATTATTGTCCTGGCAAACAAAATACATCAAGATCAAATCCTTGTCCGCCCCAAGGTTTAAATAATCTAAGCACACGGCCTTGTTTAGGTAGGCAGGGCCTACGAACAAATATGGCTGAAACTTCTAGAGCAAATGCTTGCAAAGGCAGACAAGCTACAGGTCGGGCCTTACCTGATAATGCTGGGTGTAGTTCCCACACGACGACACGGTCTAATCCGAAAGTAAATTCAAAGTAGCAGTTACCCGTGAGCGCAATAAGTCATTTAGGCTGCAGCACAGTAGATGGACCCAGAGAAAACAAAAAATAGTTACCCATGATATACTTTACTAATTCGTAATTGTTTTACAACCACCCTTAAATGTGATAATGCAAACCTTGAATTATGCACCAACAACTTTGGGCATACAAAGTTGAATGGAAAAATCTGTAGGTGGAGTTGGGGGAAACGGTTTGAATACCACTGGGTTAAAGAACCCAAAACCTTAGGTCATAAATGAGACCCGAGAAGAAAAAAGAAGAAAAAGAAAATGAAAAGGACGATCAAGAGGAGGAAGAAAAAAAAGAAAACCAAATAAATAATAGATATACTTTTAGAAACCCATATTAAACATCCACTCTTTACGTTGAGGGGAGGACACCATATAAAATATATTTTTTTTTTTTAATTTTAAACTTGCAAGAAAGTAGATGTTTATTTATTCACTTTGTGAATACTTCAGCGCCCTACAGTAATGACTTAAACTTAATCAAAATCATTACATTCTAGTTGCAAATTACAGAGCGGTTTCAAAATCTTCGCAAGTTCTAGGAACTTATTTTTAGAGACCTGTGTGTTCAATATATTTACTCATTTTTATGCTAACTTCATGATTTGCACGAATAAAAAACAATTTATGAATCAGAAAAATTCTCTCAAATTTTAATACACCATGAACGCACCAACTTCTGCTAACATCAAATCTTGAGTTCGTCACTGATTCGCGATATTAATAAAATTTGATTTTTTTATCTTAATTTGAGATTGAATTGTTTTTTAGGCATGTATTTTTCAAGTGAAATATTGTAGGCATTGAAAGGTTCGTAAGCCCTAAAAGGTTCTTAGGACCTAGGCACTATGCCTAATCGGCCTAATAGTATAAAGCGGCCATGGCAAATAAATATTGCTTGTAGAGACCCATCCTGAGTAACCATAGCTATGGTGTAGAAACACCATTAACAGCAATGTATACTGCTCAAAATGAATTAGGGATCACTATTAGATTTTAAACTATTTTTCACAGGCTGCTTAAATTGGAATGAAACTTTCAGTGGTTATCAACGGACTATTGAACTATTTATTAAGCATATAAATATAATTATAAAACGATTAACACAGTTCTTAAATTAAATTAACGAAAAACGTACTAAACAAGAAATCACAACAAAATAAAGAAAACACTCAGGAAACCTTTTTAAAGTTAAAGCTAGTAACGGGTATGACCTTCTCTCGCAAATAGGACACTTCGACATCTGTTACTCATACTGTTGATTAAATTTCGAAAACGTTCTTGTGGTATTTGCTCCCATTCCTGCAGAATACGGTTTCTTAGATCATTTATGTTTTGAGGAGCTTCTTCTGCTCGAATCCGTCTTTTTAATTCATCCCAAGCATGCTCTATAGGGTTCAGGTCCGGACCGTTCGCCGGCCAGTCCATAACCTGAATATTGTGTGCATTCAAGTACTCTTGAACAATTCTTGCAGAATGGGGGCGGGCATTATCTTGTTGATAAATGAACCCTTCGCCATAATTTTCAGCATATGGTATAACGTGAGGCTCTAGAATATCATCGATGTACCGCTGAGCTGTTAGGGAACCTCCTTCTAAAATAACAAGCTCAGTGCGACCGTTCATGGAAATTCCTCCCCACACCATTATGGAACCTCCTCCAAAATGTATGCTTTCTTGCACCATATTGTCTGCAAATCTCTGACCTTGCCTTCTGAACACTCTTACACGACCATCACAGCTACTTAAACGAATCCGCGACTCGTCTGAGAATAACACATTTGTCCATTCTTCCGCGCCCCAATTTTCGTGCTGTCTTGCAAAATTATTTCGACATCTACGGTGTTCGGGATTAAGGAGAGGTACTTAAGCAAACCTTCTGGACCTTATACCATTTTCTCTCAGACGGTTTCGAATTGTTTGAGCAGATATTCTACGTTGAATCTGCCTAAACAGTAAGTTTGAGTGGTCTCTAGCAGTTAAACGTGGATTTCGAATAGCATTGCGGACCAAAATCCTGTCCTCCCTGTTATTGGTTTTGCGTGCTCGAGGTCCATAAAGCCTTTTTTTAACATCTCCAGTTTCAAGAAAGCGCGTCCAAGTTCTGGAAACTACTGATTGACTTACATTTAGCTCTTCAGCAATTTGCCGTTGAGGAACTCCATCCCTTATCCTGACAATCACAGTCGACGATTCTGTTGTAATCAAACGTCTTCTGATACCTCTCCCTTGATGATCCATGTTAAAAATATAAGAAATCTTAAACCTGTTCTAAATCCTTAACTAAAATATCAAGTAGGTGGTAATTGCAAAACTGATGTTTAGTAAGATAACAATTTCACACCGCGGTGTCAAATTTGTAGATATTATGTCATTAAAATAAAAAATAGAAAGTCAAAGGTCAGCGGTAACTGCGACCAAAATTGGCAAAAAAAAAGTGAAAAATAGCTTCAAATATAATAGCGATCCCTAATTCATTTTGAGCAGTATATATAAAAATAAGTTACGTATTTCTTCGATGTCGGAAGTCCTACATTATGGCGAAGCCATCAACTTAATCAAAATGTATTATATTGTACCTGCAAATAAATATCCAATTATTTTTTCAATTTGGAGATCAAAATAGATGCTTTTAGATACTCATATTGAATATCCTACTCGAAATATATCGCAAAGTACTTTAAAAATAGACTTTAGGTTTTTTATTTTCGAAGTCGTAGCATGAAAATGATTCCTTTACACTTTCTAAATACTACGCGTCCTAAATGACGGCAATCCTGTCAACATAATCCAACTCATGGTACATGGTAGTACGAGGATTGTTCGATATCTACGTGGCCTAACACAGAGATGGCGCGAATTCGGAGGAATCTTCTTTACCATTGTGTAGAACTATCCTTTATTAGATTAAATATGACAGTACAGAGTGATCTGTCAATTAGTCTGTTTTTGACGGTACGCCAAAGTGAACGGCTCATGTGATTTTGTAAACACGAACCGAAATCAAAGCAGAGCTGGATTGAACACTATTGGAATCCGCTCCTTCGTTTTCAATGTTTAAAAACTGGGTTGTCGAATTTAAGCGTGGTCGTGTGAGTACAAATGTTAAACCCCGTAGTGGACGTCCAAAAACTGCTACTGCCCCGGATATGATTGAAAAAGTCCACGTATCGTATTGGATGACCGTTGAGTAAAAGTGGGCGAGATAGCAGACATAGTTGGTATCTCAAATGACAGTGTGCACAGAATTTTAACGGAAGAATTGGAAATGAAAGAATACTCGGCGCGTTGGGTGCCGAGGTTGCTCACACCGGAGCAAAAACTGAATCGTTTGAGTGTTTCTCTCTACCTTTTGGCACGTTTTCGCCAGAATCCGAAGGAAACGTGGGTCCACCATTATACTTCCGAAACTAAAGAACAATGGACAGATAAAGGTTCTCCGCCACCATAGAAGACAAAAACGGTTTTGTCAGCAGGAAAGGTTATGGCAACCGTATTTTGGGATTCTCATGGAATTATCTTGGTCGACTACTTAGAAAAGGGAAAAACAATAAATGGCCAGTATTATACCAATTTGTTGCAACAACTTAGCGACAAAATCAAAGAGAAACGGTCTCCTTTGGTAAAGAAGAAAGTGCTTTTCAATCAAGATAACGCACCTGCCCACAAGTCTGCGATTGCAATGGCCAAAATTCATGAATTGGGATTTGAATTAGTGCCCCATTCGCCCTATTCCCCAGATTTGGCCCCCAGCGATTGTCATCTGTTTCCAACCTGAAAAAATGGCGGTAAGAGATTTTCGTCTAATTCCGCTGCTGTAAATAGCTATTTGGAGGACTTGGATTCATCGACCTACAATGAAGGCATTTCTAATTTGGAATATCGTTGGAATAAGTGTGTTGAGTGAGCAGGAGACTATATTGAAAAATAAAATGTTTTTTGTTGAAAAAAACTTGCGATTTCTTTGTTAGGCCACATAGTTATCGAACCATCCTCGTACAAACACATATCCATTTAACTTTGTTCGTATTTGGAGTACACAAAAATAGATTTTTTGAAGATCTACACTGAATACGCTGTCCAAATACTACTAACCAAATCCGAATCTTGGCAGTATACTTTTTAAGTAAGTTTTAAGCTTGATAAATTTCTTGCAAAACAAGATATTTCTTTATTCGCTTAATTAAAACTTTTCATCAAGTAGCTCTAGAAAGTTCCTTAAGCAGAAAATACCTGGTCTCACATTTTGAAAGCACAAGAAGTGAACCGAACCCAATAGAACAATTGCAAACTCGAAGCAAAAGGACTTGCAAGGAATTTAATAAGCACTTACTCGTTACAAAATAGGTGTATTTCATCCTTAATAACGTCATTACTCCGTCCGCCGCAAACTAAACACTTTAATAACGAAATCATATTTCACAAAGTCACGTCGAAGGCTACCCCGCCCTGCGTTATTAAAAAGAAAAGAACACGCGCATGTAACGCAAAAAACCATCATCGAGTGAGATGGAATACATTTTATTAAACGATATTTTTTGCTCGAGGGCCTTCAAGAGGAGTATGAGCTATTTAGCGCGACAAAGACGTAACGAATAAAGCAAAAGAAGTGCTATTAGGGTGAGAAGAAGCAGGTGGCGCAAAAAGCAGCAAGTGCTTACGGGTGCTTAAGTGTATTCTTTGAATCACACCGAAATTGCACGATAGTCTCGAAAAGGGAAAACGCGTCCTCATTATTTAAGCTACATTCACGCCACGATTTTGGTGTTACGCCCGAAACGATATTTCAGCGGGTTTTTGCCAGAAGTTATGGGCGCTGGACGCTCTGTACAAATAAAAACACAATAAAGGTTGTTCCGACGCAACAACGCAATAAAGTTAATTTAGTACGCCAATTGCAAATAACTGCAGTGCAGGACAAAATAAACTGCAATTAGGGATCCAATAAAAACTAAAACGTGCAGCGTGTATTAGACAGCCGTTCTAAATGAATGCAAATTGGGAAAACCTTGGCCATCAGCGTGCAGTCTACCGTTGATGGTTATTTTACAGTGCGAGTCAATTTGAAAACACCGGCATTCCGGCTGCGATGGACAATTAATATTAACATTGAATTTGCGCGGGTAAAAAGCTAATGGGAAATTCTGAAGGAAGTTTCCCCTAAGATGCGGTGATAACCGGAACAATATACTTTGGAAGGCTATACAATATAATATGTAGATCACGTCTAGAATTTAAATTAATTATGCGAACCCTCGTTAACGAATCCTGCGAAATACAGCTACAGCACCACTACTGCAAGACAACCACACTGATGTATTCAATTAAATGACTATTCCCATTAATGGTATATCGAAAACTGATACCATCTGTCAATTCGTGGTTTGAGGTTTTGCCGATTTTATAATCAATATATCATTAGCAAAGAAATAATAAGCATGCAAGGCGATTTTAACGCAAAAATTGGATAAACACAAGAAGACGAATAATAAGGCTGTTGGTCGGAAGATACGGTCTAGGGACGAGGAATAATTCCGGTCAAAAACTAATAGAGTTCTATATAGAAAACAATTCGGCGATTACAAATAGTCTACTCCCTCAACATCCAAAACGCCGCTACACGTGGACATCTCCCGGAAGACAATACAAGAATCAAATTGACTTCTTCCTCGTAGCACCTAGATGGAAATAAAGCGTCAATAACGTAAAAACTCTCCCTGGAATCGAGTATGGAAGTGACCATAAACTCTTGCTAGCTAAAGTCAGAATTCTTATAGAAAGAAAGAAAATAAAAAAGAACTCCCTCCTTGAAACCTGAAAACATGGAGCAATTCAAACAAAAACTAGAGCAAAACTTAGTAACCAATTCAGATAACTGAAGTCAGACAAACCCAGAAGAAATGTGGGAAGGACTCAAAATAACTTTATTGTGTTACAGCAGAACAAAAAGGACACAAAAAACAAATAATGGATGCCTGACGAAACTTGGAACGTAGTAAAAGAAATGAAGACTCTCAGATAAACAGGCATAAACACAGAAGAAAGAAGAATCAAATATAAATACAACGGTTATGTAGACGTGAAAAAAAATCAGAACATGCGAAGCATGTGTCAAGAAATTGAAAGACGAGCTAATACCAACGAAATCCGAGATCTCTTCCAGCACATCAAAGAAATCACAAGAGAATGTAAACCAAGAACATGGAAAATAGAAGACAAAGAGGGGAAGTCGTTACTAAGATAGATGACGTATTGGAGGTATGGTGAAAATACTATGAAAATGTGTATACAAGAAGCGAACGACCAAGAATCAGTACATTTTCCTTTCATCATGGAAATTGAACAGGAACCTGATGCATTAAGAGAAGAAGTCAAGTAAACTATCTGTTATTTAAAAAACAACAAAAGCACAAGTGAAGATAATGTGAGCACAGACATTCTAAAACAGCTTACTCCAAAAGGTGTTGATCTGTTATGGAAAATTTGCGATAAGATCTGGAAAACAGGACAGTGGCCAAGTGACTGGAGTTCATCCACTTTTATTCTACTACATAAAACCTCATCAAGTCAAAAATGTAATAACTACAGAACCATCGCACTGATATCCCACCAAAGTAAGGTTATGCTCTGACTTCTACTAAACCGACTCAAAAACTTCTTAGAGTGACAAATCCCAGAAGAACAAGCTGGACTGGTAAGCGGGAAAGGCGCCAGAAAGCAGATCATAAATGTAGGCCATCCTGGAGAAAGCAAGAGAATTCGGGAAACCTATGTATCTATCCTTTCTCTAGTATAGTAGACCTTCGACTGCGTGAATTGGCCACAACCTTGGTAAGTGCTACTGGACATGGGAACCCCTATACACCTTGTCATACTACTAAGACAGTTATATAACAGGAATAATCGAAATTGATAACAAGATCTCTAAACCCTTTAACATACAACGCGGCGTACACCAAGGATGTGTCTTGTCGCCCTTGTTATTGAACATTTATGGAGAATACAGAGTAAGAAAATCTCTGGATGGCTGGGATGGTGGAATGGTTATTGGCGGCAAGAAAATAAACAAACTGCGCTACGCAGATAACACTACCCTTATCGCGAAAGAGGAACAGGAGACGTCAGAGCGGATTGAAAGGGTCGAGCTCAATCGACAAAAAACAAAACTCGTGGTAATGGACCGCACCAGCAAAATAGAAACCTCACCTAACATTCGTGATGTAGAAAATGTCAAAAAAATAGTTTATCTAGGTTCCCACATAAATAATGATGGTAACTCGTCAAAGGACATAAAAAGAAGAATAGTGCTTGCCAAAACAGCTGTGACTAAACTAACTAAAATTTGGAAACATCGCCACATTACGAAGGCAACAAACTGTAGGCTAGTCAGAACACTTGTGTTTCCCATTGCCATATATGGAGCGGAAGCATGGACCTTGAGGGATGTGAGTTTGGCGAAGACTCCTGAGGATCCCCTAGAGAGCAGATAAAACCAATGTGTCTGTATTAGAAGAACTGGAAATTTGGAAAAGATTGTCAAGTGCAGTAAAACAACGAATTTTGAAATACCTCGGACACGTCACCAGAAGGAAGGACGACAACCTACAAAAACTGGTTGTTCAGGAGAAAGTAGAAAGGAAAGGCCCCAAAACGCTGGATCGACCAAGTTAAGGAATTCACTGGTACACCTTCTCAAGATAATATTAGGTATGCTTCAGACAGAGACAAATGGAGGGACATTGCCCAAACTTCTTCTTCTTCTTCTTCTTCTTTTTCATATCCCATTTATGCCTTACGGCGTTGGGTCCTCGATCCATCTCCTGTAGTTGTTTCTTTGGCTCGCCAATATCCTAACTTCCTGGATGGTTTCCCTCGTTTCCTTGCCAGCTCCCTGATGTTATCCTCCCATGTAATTCGGGGTCTACCTCTTTTCCTTTGACCTTCAGGCCTTATTTAAAATACTTTTCGGGGGTATGCGTCAGCTTTCATACGATAAGGTGTCCATACCATTTGAGTCGTTTATTATCTATTTCCTCTACTATTGACTTTTCGGCTAGTTCTTCCCTTATACTTCTGTTTCTGACTCGGTCTCGTCTAGTCTTGCCTATCACTTTCCTTAGATACTTCATTTCAGATGCCGTTATTTTGGATCTAACTTTATCTACCAATGTCCATGATTCTGCACCATACAGTAGTGTAGGTGTATAGATTCTATTATATAGATGCATTTTTGCTTTTGCCTATTAGGGTTTTATTTATTTGATGATAAATTTTATTTGCCTTGTTTACCCTGTGTCTAACTTCTTCTTCTATTGTTCCATCTTTGTTAATGATCGTTTCTAGATATTCCATTTGATCCGCATACTCCAGTCGTTTTTCTATTTGAATGTCCATTCTAGCTATTTGTTCTTCTCTGATGATATGCATTATTTTGCTTTTATTGATATTAATCTCCATCCCCTTTTCTTTTAGGTTTATTTTCCAAATGTTTATATTATTATAGCCGGCTATGAATAGTACGTCTTCTGCATATATCAGGTCCCCATTAATTGCGTTAAATTGTGACATCCTAGTCTCGTTCTTCTAGTTTCGCTTTTGCATTTTTTTGGCTATGCTGTTCATGTATACTATGAAAAGTAGCGGACTAACACTGTCGCACTGTTTCACTCCCTTATCCATCTGGAACTTTTCTGACTTACGTCCATTGAGCCTTACTATTCCCACTACATTTTGGTTAATGCTTTTAATTATTCGTATTAATTTTGGCCTGGTTTGTAATTCTTCTAGTGCTTCCTATATATGTTTTCGTGGTACCTGGTCGAAGGCAGCTTTAAGATCCAGGAAGGCCAAGAAGATTTTTCCATTATTGTCTATTTTCTTTTCCATTATGTTTCGGATCGTAAAAATGTGGTCCTGGGTTTGTCTGCCAGGAGGGAAAGCGGCTTGTTCATCTTCCACTTTGTCCTTAACTTCGTTTCTTAATCTTTTCTCTACTATTTTGGAATATAATTTACTTGCAACTGATGGTAGGCAAATTGCCCTACAATTATCACAGATTGTGGTTTCTGCTTGATGAATGATATTTATCTCCCTATCCAATTGGCCAAACGTCAACCTAAATTGCAACGATGAGATCAGGACACTTCAGCTATGAAGTATACGACTAGCGAGATCACGATTGTGGTTTGAGAACTTAAATCAAAGCGATGTAAAAGAATTTCGGTGTCCGGCCACATTGTTCTTTTTATATGTTTACTACTACCAGTTGCAATGTAGCATAAATAACCAGATAACTTCCACATTGACTTAAAGAAAATTGACAAGGGATCAACTATATAAGACTTTTGTATGGTAACCCAGTTCTCCAGAGTTAAACCCTACAGTCGTTACTGATTCTTACGAAACAAGGTGGACGGTATATCATATAAGCATTATGCATGTTCTATGAAGATATAGAAGAACTAGCTTCTATTTTATTTGCCACTCTCGACATGGAATTTTAAATTTCACTTCAATGTTAAAAGCTCTACTGTAAATTCCTGATCAAATTGAGACCAAAGAAATTTAAGATTTAAGGTAGAATTATCTAGTACAAAATTAAATTCTCTACTTGAAAATCAAAATCTACAGTTTCACGTTGAAAGTTTGGGTTTAACGTAAAAATCTTCCATTTGAACTCGAAACCGCGACTCTCCAATCGAATTTAAAGCCTCCCAACATGCTTTAAAGTTGTAATATAATGCAAAAACCTGAAGTTTTGAGATTTAAATCGAATTGTTCGATTGAAAATCGAATTCTTTAGTTGAAAGTCCGTGAATAGGGAATTCTGTACTACAGGGTTCTAACCTGAAATTCTGAATTTTAAGTTAGACTCTTAAATTTAGTCGGAGTATTGCGTATAAACGTTGAATTTTAAATTTAATTTGAAAATCTTAGGTTACAATTACAGTGGATTTCTCGTAATTAAGTTGGAATTTTGTGCATAAAGTTGGCATTTTGTGAATATAGTATATAAAATCTTGAAAATAAAGTTGAAAACTTTAGAATACAGTTGGAACTTTAACAACCCAATTCGAATTATAATAATAAGATTGCAATCCTTGCAGTAAAGTTCGAAGTACGAGTTAAAAATTTCAATCGTTAAAAGAAAATTGCAATCACGTGTTTAAACTTAGGATCTTCTTGAAATCTCTGATTTAACGGTGGAATCGCTGCGGTAAAGTTGGAAATTCGTTTTAAGCTCAAACATTACTTGGAATACGAAGTTTAAAGTTGGAAACTTGCGATTAAGGATGGAATCTTGAGATTCAAGTTGGCATCTTGAGACCAAAGTTGAAATCTTGAGAATAAACTTGGAATCTTACTACTAAACTTGGAAATAAAGTTAAAAGTTCCAGAATAAAGTTGGAATCTACATAACAAAATACGAATTTTGAAAATGCAGTTGGGATCCTGATAAATAATAAAATTGCAATTTTGAGTAGAAACTTGCGCCCATTAAAATAAACTTGCAATCTCGAGTCTAAACCTGGGATTTTTGCTTAAATTTGAAATGCTAGTATAAAGTTGAAGCTCTAAGCTTGAAGTTAGAATCTTTAATTTAAAGTTGGAACCTTCGGTGTCAAGTTAGAATCTTCAGTTAAAAGATTCAATCAAAGTTAAAAATTGAAATTTTCAGCTTAAAAATTACATCTTGAGATTAAAGTTGGCATCTTGAGATTATAGTTGGCATCTTGAGATTAAAGTTGGCATCTTGAGATTAAAGTTGAAATCTTGAGTTTAAGTTGGAATCTTAAGTTTAAAGCTGGAATCTTCAGTTTACAGTTGAAATTTTCGGTTGTATATTTGAATATATAAAATTACAGCAAAATCATAAACTAACAGTTGTTATTTCTGGTCTAAAGTCAAAAATCTTGAGTTTAAACTCAATATCTTAAATATACGGTCCATTATATTGTAGCTTCTAGTTCGAAGGCAGATCCTAAATTGAAAGCCAAAGTTATTAGTTTGCAGTCGAAGACTAGAATTAAGTTCTCTAGTTTCAGGTCAAAATTATGGGCGTTAAGGCTGAAACCTCAAATTTAAAATTCAAAACACAAAATACACTCGAGAGATATATGAAACTTAGAAGATGAAATAATGATGTAATTTGAGGAAGGTACATTCGGAATATTAATATTAAAGTGAAAACCAATCAGTTGCAATCGAATTCTGTAATTACAAGAATAAGTTTAAAATTTAAGAGCTTGAATTTTCAAGTGGGAAAAAGTTTGTATTGCAATTTAGAATCCTATAAACAGCCAAAACATCGGAAATTGAGTTTTAATACGAAATCTTGAGATTACAGTAACTATTTCGAGTTTTAAGTCTGCAATTGTATGTTTACAATTAAAACTTTTAGTTTAAATTTGGAAATGTATATCTATTAAAATCGAATTCTTGGGGTCATTTCCGTAATGTCCAGGAATACGATGGATATATTTAATTTAATGTAAATATTATCTACAATTGTTGAAATCTCGAAGGTGAAGGTCAAAATTAATTTACCTTCAAATTGTTTATTTCTTCTTAAAGAATTAATCATTTTACTTTTGACAGAATATTAATTCAAATTTCATACAAATTTATAATTTGTGTATGTCAAAAGCAGTACTTAATAAATGTTCTACACTCTACAGTACACAAAATTTAATGTAATTTATACGATATTACACCTTCATAATCGAATCAAGCATAGAGAGGTACATTACATCTAAATTAGCCCGTAATGATACCACCCCCATCATGTAACTGGTCGCTAACTGCATATTCAGCAAAATCTATCCAATCAATTATAATCAGTGTCAAGTTTGAAATCCATATGTCAACAACCTAACATAGTTTGCTATAATTCAACGAAATCGAAAGTTTAACATTTTTTTAGCTACTAATTACATATTTTAATTAATTTCAAGAACAGTAACCGTTTGGTGGGAAAAGACTTTGGTTATCAAGGCTGGACAATTATTTTTATAAATTACTTAAAACATAATAGTCGAAAATATGTTTCGGAACCGCTATACTTGGAATTGAAATAGCTACAACTTTGAAGAAATACAAGGTATTATAATCATATTAAAAATAAGAGACCATAACTAACATATAGAAAACTATACTGATACAGGTGTAATTGCAAGTTATATAAAAATAGTGTACCACGCTACTGAACCGCCATGTGTATAAAAAATAAGCAACAAGTTTGAGTTCTCCTTTAAATTGCAACCTGTGTTGGTGTACTATTCGAAAACTAATTTTATAGAACACGTGTCATAATATTAAATTAAATTGCTCACACCACAATAATGAAGAGTAATCAACCTTCAAATCAGCGGCTAGTTTTAATTAAAGTTGAAATTGGAAACCGTAATAAACGGCACTGACTTTTTAATTTTATGATAAAACTAACAAGAAGCAATTTCAATAGAGCAGGGCAGTTGGCGAAACACTCGTTACTTTCCTCCTAATAATCGATTTTATAACTGGTTCCACTAATCAGCACTTTAATTTTATTGTTTTCATTATTTCGCGACATACATAGAAATCGAGAAGCAAATGGTGAAAGTACGGCGCAGGGCTGTATTTAGAATATTTTATATCCGGGACTAATTACATTTATGGGACTCATATTATACAACTGGTTAAGAAACATTTGCTTGATTATTGCACTCCGAAAAGTTTAATATACCGGGAATCCCAAGGAAATGGAACCATATACAAATGCTTGAGAAAATATTTGTTCGCAAATTTTAAGTAATCATAAAATTTTGGCTGAGGATATAAAGGGTTTTATTTATTGTAATATTTTTTGTAGTAATTGTTTTATTTAGCAACATTGAAAAATTTGGTGCTAATTCATATATAGGGTTTCTCAGAGATGTTCAGCTATATGTAAATGCTTGTAAAATTACTTTTTCAGATTTCAAGTCCCTACAATAGTATATGCTACTACTACGGTCCTTAAACAACTAGCTGAGAGCCTATTTTGTAATTCTAGTATGTTATTAGGGACCTCACTGGTCTAGCGCAGCAACGCGTTGCCACTCGAGATCAGATTGCGCTCGTTCCGCTGTGGTTTCGAATCTCAGCCGCATTTCAGTTAGTTAAATTTAGGGTGCATGCGGGGGGGAACGGTGGTATGAATGAATGAGAAAAAAAAGTATGTTATTATACCATGCCGAACAAAATTAATATATAGGGTTTCTTTGGGAAGCTGGACAATGCGCTGATAATTGTAGAATTATATTGTTTGAGGCTTTCGCAGTTTCTCGAACTGTCAATATTACAATTTACTTTCGGCTTATACCGCGTCGTCATTTGGGAACTACACCCAGCATTATTAGGTAAGGACCGACCTGCAGCTTGTCTGCCTTTACAAACATTTGCTCTAGAAGTTTGAGCCATGTTTGTTCGTAGGCCCTGCCTGCCTAAACAGGGCCGTGTGTTTCTTAGAAGGTACAGCATAAAGACAGTCTTTAGGACGATTGAAACTTTGGGAAACGGTTTCAGATTCGTAAAGGATCATATATCAAATTTAAAATCAGCCGGGATCTACAATATTCCTTGCACCTGTGGCTCAAACTACATCGGACAAACTGGTCGTTCCATTGAGTTAAGATTGCGAGAGCACAAAGGTGATTGCAAACATAAACGCATCACAAAATCTGCGGTGGCTGACATACTGGTTAAACTGGACATAAGATAGACTTTTACAATGCTAGGGTACTCGCCAGAGTGCCTCATTACTTTCCTCGTATCATATGTGACGCAATTGAAATTGAAAAACAACCTAAAAACATAAACAGGGAGGATTATTTTAGACTCAGTAAAGCTTGGACTTGTACTTGGACAGTAGTTTATCCTCTAAGGACTCCTACGCATCATCGATCACACGATCACGCTCCACCGGATCCGTCTTTGACCAACGGTGACTGCCAACCAGAACTCCGTCGTTCTGTCCGACTGGCTGAAAGATGTTGAAATACCTCCGCTTCCCGGATTTTAGTTTAGTGTTCTATTCACTCTGAAGATGCAAGCTGCAAAACGTTAGTTTGTATGGGTTCACAAAGAGTTAACAGGCATAAGCCGATTAAGTATTATTGTCCTGGCAAACAAAATACATCAAGATCAAATCCTTGTCCGCCCCAAGGTTTGATTAATATAAGCACACGGCCCTGTTTAGGTAGGCAGGGCCTACAAACAAATATGGCTCAAACTTCTAGAGAAAATGCTTGTAAAGGCAGACAAGCTACAGGTCGGACCTTACCTGATAACGCTGGGTGTGTTCCCAAATGACGACGCGGTCTAAGCCGAAAGTAAATTGAAATATTGACAATTGTAGAATTACATTTTTATGCTTCCAGGATACTTCGACCAAAAATGGAATTATTACTATTACTATTATTATTATTGTTATAAAAGTCCTCAACCTACCGGAAATAATTATTTGATTTATTATCTCGCTTCGAAAAAATTCATATATAGAACAGTATTGAGTCATGTGTACATCCCCAGGATACTATTTCTACGAAACTAAAGCGTATTATTATTATTTGTTATGGTTAAACAATTAGTGAGAGTCATTTGCGTAATCATACAACGGCGAGAAAGGTTAATATGCAGGGTTTCGTAGGAAAGTTGGACCATGTGCGAATAAATAATGTTTTAACTTTATTCTCCGAGGATACTTTGGACAAGAATGTAAAGAGTATTAATAGTATTATTATTATTATTATAAGAGTCCTAAACCAACTGGAGAAAAATATTTGTTTTATTAATACGCTTCGAAAAAGTTTGGTATACAGTGTCAAAAGTATGGAACATACCAAATAAAACTCAAAAAAATAGTTTTTTGTAAAATTTATAATGCCATTATGAAAAAATGGCATAACGGAAAGGTTCAAATTGTCCACCATTAATCAGTTGACATTGACCACCACGTGTGTAAACATTTCGTATCGAACGTTGAATAATTTCCGGTCCGATGCTACTCGCGCTGTCACATGACCCCAACAAAGAAATCTAGCGATCAGGACTCAATCGGTCCTCGTCGTCCTAACCAACTATAAGGGAACATATCGTCAAGAAGCTGCCAGATTTGTAAACCAACATGGGGAGGAACTCCATCTTGTTGAAACCTAATGCTTGGGTGGGGCATATCAGGATCTTCTTTCTTCGGAAAAAGAATTGTGGAGCTGGAACTTACCCGACACGCCGGAAATTTAAAACTAAACAAGATGCCGTGCGTTATGTTTTTAAAATAATTTCGTAATTTGTTAAACTTTGTGTGTATTGTTCTCAAAAAAATTGTTACGTGGGGCACCAATTATTTTATATCGCCATTTAATTGGTAAGGAGATATATCAAAAAAAGGAAGTGAAAGTGGGGTTGCCATTTAACAAAATAATAAAGGAGTTATCACTTACAAACAAATGAATATCGGAAAATAATTTTGACACAGAAATGTGCACTTTGAAGAAAGAAAATCGACGTGTTTCGGGATTATTACAAAAAATCATTTGTTTCAGTTTTATACGGTATTTTCCATACTTTTGAAGCGCACTGTATGCTGTTTTCTACGATATTGAGTCGTGTGTAGGTCCCCACAATCTTATGATAAGAAAGCGAAGCATATTATTATTATTATTTGTTACTGTTAGACAACTAAGTGAAAATCATTTGTGTAATTATACAACGCCGAAACAGTTTAATATACAGGGTTTGCTAGGGAAGTTGCGCTATATGTAAACAGTTAAAAAATTATATTTTTCAAATGTTTATGCTCCCAGCCTACTTTCGCTAAAAATCTAACTAATATTAGCTATTATTATTGTCGTTTATTTTAAAACGAGTCCCTCTAACCACAGTTTTATAAGCAGAAGTCTCGGATTGCAATTCTTCTTTCATTGGTATCTTGTTGAGTTGAATGACATTGACAAAAATTTCTAGGCCTTCTAAATTTCTAGGCCTTCTAAATTTCAAGCTGCGATAGTCTTACGGTCGCCTTATAGAATTTTCGCTCCATTCGACAGACAAAAAAGTTAACTTTTCAAATTGGTAACCAACATAACCTTTATTTTCCGAAGAACTTCCCGAAATATGAAAATATTTATAAATAATTTATAAAGTCGCGAATTCCCAATCACCATAAAAAAGCTCAACTGTTGTCTAAGTCAGCCAACCTCGTACCTCTTACCGTGTCCGAGATACCAATGGTGAGCATCGAAAATTCACCACCCTGTATACATCTTAGCTCAGCAGGCCCTGTAGGCCCAAGGTTATTATAAATATATCGCAAGTGCGAGAATTAATTAACGAATTATTTAGATAATAATTTCGCATACAAAATCTGGCATTACATACTTTCCCCTGCAAATGGCAAACCCTGTATATTGTAACCACACATCGAATAGAAGAATGTTTATGTTTGTTTGTTATGTTTATACATTTTCGTATGGGTATGTATTGTAGGATGCTGAATATATCACAACACTTAGAAATCCAGTAACATTTAAACTAAAAATTATAAGGATTCATTAATGCAGCCATGGTTATATTTTAAAATTCTAAGCTTTATGTGAATGGTAAAGTTTTGAAGTCGATGTAGCGCTTTAGTTAAGCTAAAGTATTTATTTGATTACATTAAAAGATAGTTCAATAATAGATTTCGTACTCAGCCGTGCTTTGAAGAATTAATTTCATTTATGTTGAATACGTAAAGGATTTGTTATTATTTTATGTTTTTTAATATAAAGTGAATTGTAATTACGCTCACAAAAATGGGGCCCGTTATTATAGATGCCTCGTAGCACCTCGTAGCACCTTGCTGGTACACTACAAACAAAATAAACAACTAAAATGATAATCCTATTTAGAGAAAATCCCAAACAGATTCGCGACTAAACTGCAATAACGGTTCCATTTTGCCCACAAGAATGACTTCAACTTGACGTAATCGTATTAATTTCACAAAGACCGTAGCATACTGTATTTGTATTATATTCCGTCACAATGGGTCCCATAGCTAAACTAATTGTGTCTGAGGTAAAGCAAAACTTCTGGTGACAACGAATGCGAAATCCATCCGCTGTACACCTTCGCAGCCGCAGAACAATAGGTAGCTACTGCAAATTCATGATCCGGACTATCTCTTAAGAATGCAGAAGCGAACAATGCGAATCCTTATCCAGAATATAACAGGGGCGGCGAAAGGGCCCATGAAAAGCAAAGACAAACGATGCCATAGCGATCGCATAACGTACATAATTTATGGGATTAATATCCGGAATCTGAAAGGCAACGAGGGAGACGCCGCATGAAAGATGGCCTTTAAAAGAGATGGGAGACACAATTAGCGCAGGTATTAATCATAAGTACAATAATACATTGGTCAACGTTCGAGTGTGTAAAAGTATTAGCCGCAATATGTTCAGGTTGATATATTGTACGAGACTTCAATAAAAAGATCGGGCTGTATTTAAGCAATTTAGTATTTCCACGCAACCAACGAAAACAATACTCCTAAAACTTGGTGCAACCTCGACTTCTTTGAAAAATAAAACTCCTAGGAACTTAAGCATTACAGTGGAGTGAAAAAGTTCTGCATCACCAAAGAAAATAATTATTTTTTGACGTTCAGCTACATTTTTGGCATAGTTTCCAAAAATTACATTTAATTATTTGATTTTAATGACTACGTCAATAACTTATTTCTTAATTAGCTACTTAGAACTCGGATAAAAAACGATATGAAATAGTTTTTCAGAAAAACAATCAGTGAGAGACAACAGTGTATTGCGGAGGATGAGTCTGGTCGACAGAAGTCTTAATTCGACAGATTTAACCAAATGCACTTCTACTGTTAAACGGAGACTTCTTACATATGGACTTAGGGGTTGCAAAACCCGGAAGAAACCCCTCTTATCAGAAAAACAAAGGCTCCACCGTTTGAGATGGGCAAAGGATCATCGTCATTGGGCCCCAGAACAATGGCAGAAGGTATTATTTAGTGATGAATCCACCTTTAACATTAACCATCAAGCTGTAAAGACATGTTAGAAGATTTCCTGGAAACGAATTTTCAGACAGGGTGTTCTGTCAACAATTAAACATTCAACCTCTGTCATGATATGGGGCTGCATGACTGCTCAAGATGTTGGTAGATTGCATGTTGTATCTGGCAAGATGAATGCAACCAAATACATGGATGTCCTACAGGAGAAGATACTGCCTAGTGGAAAAGAATTATATCCTGAGAAAACTTGTATCTTTCAAGACAATAATGCTCCTTGCCACAGAGCAGAGGTTGTTCAATCTCGGATGTCAAGCAATAAAGTTAAAAGAATAGACTGGCCAGCACAATCCCCGGCCCTAATTCCCACAGAAAACTTATGGCAGAGGATTTCTAACATTATTTCAAGCATAAATCCCACAAAAAAGTGGAATTAATCGAATCCCAATTCATGCTTTGTATCGCTGCATTACGAAGGAAAAATTATAAAAACTGCTGAATTCTATGCCAAAAAGGTGTGAAAACAAAGAAAGGCCTATTAAGTCCTGAAATAGTTTAAAATTAATTAGTGTGTATTGTAATAAACGTTTAGGTATCGTCTACATTATTATATATATTTATATAATGTACAATTTTTCTGTTTTTGAACAAATGTTATATATTGAATTTTTCCGTTTTTTTTTATGGATCAACATGTGGGCTATCATTATTACTAATATTGTGTTTAAATATCTGCATTATATTTGTAATGATGAAATAAAAAATATTTGATAAAATGGTTTAAACTGCAATTTATCTTATTTGTACAATTGATGCAGAGCTTTTTCGCACCACTGTATATCGGAGCGTGCAGTCGTTTGCATCTCTTTAAGCTATTTAAAATAAAAATAATACGGTTGTAAACATAACAATATTGTAAATATTAAAACTTCTGCTGAGAACTTCTGGTTTTATTTATTTGAGTTAACTTCGAGTCTTATAAACGATCACACATTGCCTAGAACTGGCAAAAGGAGAAAACCATGTTCCATAAGATTAGCGTTGCCGTATCTTGCCCGCACTGCATTCCCGATCTGGAATTCACTGTAGCTGAAAATCCGAGTATTTCGGTTCAGTCAGTCTATGATTAAAATCCAACATATTAATTGTTTCCATGAATTAGTGGTTGATTGCAGTGTTGTATATAGATCCATGATCCAGAATATAGATCAAAGATATGGATTCATAATATACAACAAGGATATAGATGTGTATATTGGTCCAGGATATGGATTTAGTATCTGGATTTAGATCTATTTACACGACACAACTGTCTCTATCAGGACAAGCATTTACTCGTAATTGATCTTTCACCGTTACGTTCAATTCCATGGTCTAATTCACTTAATAATTTCTTTGTGAAATATTTTACTATTTTTAAAATAGATGCATTTTTATGTGTATTACTTAGCACTACTATGATAGGCGACCAATGTGAATTAATAGAAATTCCATTTTAAACACATCCTATAAAAATGTGACTACAAGGTAGTGACTCAGCGTCAGCAGTACCTTTCAATTGTTGGTTTTGCTATATTATTCCACGAATTTGATACATATAATGATTATAAATAAAAACTGCGACACCCGTGACACGCTCTCAACCCCCTATAAGAACAAATAAATAGAAGAGTCATAGAGAAGAATTTAATTGATGCAGAAGAATCGGTAAATGATATACTCCTAGTATTTTTGAGGATCTTGGATATATGTATACTTAGATCGTAGACTATGTATCTAGATATGCAAAACCGTATTTCAGAGTATCTTGATCTATATCTGGATTCGCAATGAAATGATCCTAACTAACACGTGGTGATTGGGATACTAGACTACTTTCAAAAATTGAAGGTTTCAATATTCATTTGATCGAAAAACTGCTTCGTTTAGAAGATCTTCCTTTTCATATTCATCCACATCAGACGTATCTGTAAATTTTCCCACACTTTCATTCACCGTGGAGCCATAATAAGATGCTAGTTCATTGTAATAACTGACATACCCACCCCTTGCTGAGCACTTCTACCTCCACAACAAGAATATCAAAATTTAATTTTTCAATTTCTGTATAACAAATAACTGAACTAAAAATAGTGCACTTGCAATAGACATACACGTCAGGAGAGAATGAATTGTAAAATTAAAATAAGATTACATATCTGAAAAAATTTTACAAGCATTCTGCTCTTATACTTCATTCATCATGCGAAAAATTAAGTTTGGTGATATTGATACCCTGCAATAAAATTGAAAGTCAATTTGAGATTTTATTGTGACCCTTTTATTGCTAGTTTAAATTTATTCCTTTTGGAATAAATATCTTCTTCGGTCTTTCGAATGGAATTTGTCTTACATTCCAATACCCTAATAGTAAAATCGGCTGTTATTCCGAAAAACATCGATGCTGTGCGAAACATGATTGAAAAAGATCGGCATGTGTCTTAGAGTGAGAAAGATGCATATCGAAGACTGCACTAAAAAAGGTCGGTTCCCGATGGATTCCGCATAATTTTAGCGAAGCTCAAAAAAGGCTCGCATTAACTGGTGTAAGGAACTGCTTAAAACATTCAACCGAGGAACTGAAAAATCTGTATACAACACCGTGACAGGTGAAGTAACTTGGATATATTCGTATGAACTGGAAACTAAGCAACAAATCACTGTGTGAGTGTTCCAAAATGAACCGAATCTCACAAAAGTTGTTCGTTCACGAAGCACTTCCAAGAAAATGATCGCTTGTTTCTTCGGTTGTACTGGACATGTCGCACCCATTTTTTTAGAGAATCGTAGAACAGTTAACGCGTCATCGACGAAATCAGGAAAAACAACCGAAAACGTCGCATTATTCTTCATCATGACAACGCCAGCTCCCACACAGCACGTCAAACAATTAATTATTAGAAGGAGAAAAACATCGATTTAATATCTCATTGCCCGTGTTCACTGGCTTTATCGCCTATCGACTTCCTTATGTTCCCGAATGGCAAACAAAAAAAGTGGACAGTGATTTTCATCACCTCAAGAAGCTGTTGAAGCCTTCAAAAACCATGTTTTTGAGATACCAACTTCAGAGTGGAAAAAATGTTTTGAGAATTGGTTTGGACGTATGCAAACGTGTATAAATCAATCTTAAAGGCGAATATTTTGAAAAACAATAAAACAGTTTGTTCCAAAAAAAAAAAACTGTTTCTTCCCTAGTTTTTGTAAAAACTTAAAGGCTTTCCTCGTATATTAATTCCCAACATATGTTTTTCACATTATTTCAAAACTAATCCAAAACCGATATTTTAAGAAAATTGCCTTGGATGATTTCGTATGAATTGAAAGTTTTTTCTATACTATGGTAAATTAAAAAATATTACAAAACGAAAACTGAACACGAATACGATTACCATCTTAAGGAATTATTTTTTATGGCGTACGTTTATTGTGGGCATAAAAGCAATTATTACATCCACGGATAGTTATTGCTCTCCTATAATCTGCCTTCTTAACCGCTGTTATTAACCCCTACACAGCTATTATTACCTACACACGCTCTAAATATTTACAGAATAATGATTTGTTGCTTGAAAATTAGTCACGGGTTTTAATAAGAGAAACCTGTGTATGGGGCATAATAAAAACGGAAATTAATGATAAAACAATGTCACTTCCGGAATAGGTTCCGTTAGGTTAGCATAATCTATCAGAAATTAAACTGAAATGTAAGCTAACCCTGAGAATAATTCACAGCGGAAGAATCATCGGTAACTCCCTAGGAAATCAAGGAATGAATATAAACGAAGTTCCGAGATTAAAATTTACATCTAAACCTATACAATTGCCACTGAAAAACTAATGAATGTTCTACGTTCCATGCCAACAACCCTTTATCTTCCTTATGTAAGTAATTTAGGTTAAATGCCATCACAAGGTGCTATAGGCAACACAACAATAAAACTAAATGCATCTTTTACGATAAAACCGTACATGTAGGGGAATGGTATTATAAACTAACACGCAACTGGCACATTTATTTTACTTTACTCGAGCCGTAGAAAATTTCTGTGGCTGTCATGGCACATCAGATTTGTTTCAGCTTAGGTTTATTAATATTGCATAGTTATAAGTATAATCCCGAACAAAATCCAAAAATAACTTTGTTTCCTTAGGTGGGAATACTTTCCAATTACGTCTCTGTCCTATACTAATCGATTAAACAACTGAAAACTGCCGGATTCAATCGCAACTCAATTTTGTTACTTGAAAATATGTTTCTTTACAATATTACTTCCTCCTAGTAAATTCTCGATAAATCAACCACATTTCTTTTTCGTTTCAATCAATTGAAATCCTCAACTTTGTAAACTTTGAGCTAGTCTTGTGTACCGATTTTTCTTATCGGTACTTGGAGTTGTAGTTATGTTATGTACGCCACTTTCGGTGTCCTGGTGTTAGTATTAATAAAACACTACATATCTGTACAACAAATTTATTTTACAAAGTAGAAACGATGTTCCACAAACAACGGTCGCAAAACAAGTGCCACATGTGCCCTTTCAAAATCGACAACTACCGCGATTTACATGGCGGTAGGGATTCGGGACCATATGGACAAAGACAAACACAAAATCTTAAAAGCCCATAAATAAGATGTGGGGTACCAGCGCTTTATTTGAAGCGGCCGGCAGAATACAAAACGGCACATCTGCAGGTCACCATTAATCAACACAAATATACTCAACAGATGCACAGTCCAAATTAGTTGGACACAACACCTCCCCCCTTAATGTAGAGTGAACTACGAATTAAAGTACATAGTAGTTTACTCGTGAGAATTGCGCTAAATAAACAGTTCACATATTTTTAAATTTAACAATAATTGGAAGGAGTAACTTATTTTAATAATAGATAGCAATAGCTGAAATTAAATTGGATACATACATATATACATAGTTATATACATCTTACCTAAGCATATTCATATTTTATAATATTTAATTGTATTTTTTTTCATTTATATTTTTTCATTCGTATGCAAGTATTTATTTTAAATATCCTATACTAATACACATTATACTATGTACCTAAACATACAGAATTAATTGAGGAAATTATATTTATAATATTCGTGGAAGTGCTTCAATCTATTTGCGTGCACAGTGTATTTGCTTTTTCCTTTTTGAATAATATAAGTAATCGGTGAAAATTTTTCTAGAAATACGTGGAAAAGGTTCAGTAGACGTTGTTCTTATTTCTAAGGGCATGTTTATTTTTCCAACATTCGTTTCATTTACCTGAGAGTTTTTACATTTACTAACATACTCAGTGCTATCGCGCTTCATACCCTTCCATTTATACATTTTTTCTATTTTCTTCATTGTTTTTCGAATACCTTCATGGCCTCCTAACGGGGTATTGTGAACTTCTTTTAAAATGTCTATGATTAAAATATTTTCGTCAATTTCCTTGACATTATTATTATGAATTACGTTATTCTTTATATAATTTTGAAATTCTTTGACACTTTTCTTATTATTCCCACTATCTTTTGCTATTACAACATTTACGTTATCTTTTACGTTTAAGATTGGAACAGTACAACTATCATTATTTACATTTGCTAAACAACTTCCTACAAACAATTGACAACCAATTTCTTCTGAATCACAGATTCCCTCAAATTTATCATCCTTTGTAACGTTAACTTTAAGTATTCCATGTGAACGCGCTGGAATATTTATGAAATCGTTTCTTTCCTGTGGAAGTAAATTTGTAAAGCTACTCCCTATTCTAAAAATCTTTTTGTCTAAATCAACTATACATTTGTGTTTTTCCATAAAATCTATACCTAATATACCGTCGCGTCGTAACGTAATTGAATATGATCAGGAACTATATGAAATTTGTGGACAATTTCTAAGCCATTAACCTTTACTGTACCCAAACAAGTACCTAACGTATTTATATTAGTATTGTTTATACCAGTTATTGCAAGTGTGTTATTTTCAAAATCTGCATCATCTTTCAAACAGTGTAATTTAATTAATGACATATCCGCTCCTGTGTCTATAAGCAGTCGTACGTTGTTTTCTATACTAATCTTCAATGACACAAACACAGACTGATACTTTTCTAAGTTCTGAGAAATAGAATTTATTGTTTTGCAACCGTTTTCAAAAAAACTAACTTTGGATTCCGCTTGGCTGCTCGTTTGGAATCCTTCCTCGTTTCCCGAATAACCAGAATTTTCACATTCAACTGTACTGACCCCTGTGTTACCAGAATTGTAATACGACCTATCTCCTAAAGTAGCATTTTTAGAATTTGATGCGCTATCATCGACATTCTTTGACCGCCAATTATGATTAGGCGTTTCTCTATTATAATTAGTAAAATTTTGTCTATTTCCCGCATTACCAAATGATCGATTTCCAGAACCGCTTGGCCCTACTCCATTTTCGTAGTTTTGCAAATTTCTATTGTTGTGAGTATAAAAACGATTGTACTGTGGTTTATTATAATTTGTTTCTCTTAAAACTTCTTCACTACTTCGAAAATTAGTGTTCGGATTAGAAAAATTACGATTGTAGCCATAATTCTGTTGCCTATTATAATAGGGTACTTGCACAATTTTCAAATTTGTTTCCAACGGGTTTAAAACTGTGTATTTTGCTATTATTTAAAATATTTTTGCTAAATAATTGCTATTACTATCGTTATTAGCGAAATAAGTTTAAATAATTATTCAGACCCTTGAAACGCATATGAGCATGCGCGACAGGCGTGACGTCACTTAGTAGATACGCAGAAGTTGCGCTGTTTGTATACGGAATTTTGCTTGCTTTCCATTGTTGGTTCTGTGAGTTCATCTTTGTTAGTTCGTCTCGTTTATTAAAAAAAAACAGTCTTTTTCAAGACTATTTAGTAAATAATCCGTTTTCATTTCGTGTACGTTTCGCTGCTTGTATTCTAAACTATAAAAATGGAACAGGAGTATAAGTACTCTATGTGGTGCATAGCTCCAAGTTGTGAAAACACGACGAAGAAGACTCCTAACAAACTATTTTTCCGTGTCCCGATTGAAGAAAAAAGAAGGAGGTTATGGATAAATGCGGTGCGCCGACATTATTCAGAGTTTTCGAAAACCTCAAGCCTCTTTGTGTGTGAAGATCATTTTAATGTAGGTACCTATGCTTATTGACTTATATGCTGTATACAGTATTTTGCGTACTTATAGACATTTACATATTTCACACATTTCAGGTAGAAGAAGATATGGAAAATTACGTCAAATGGAAGCTGATGGGTGGCCAGAAAAAACTAAAATCACATGTAGTACCTCATATTTTTGCTTGCCAACGTGATCGAAAACGAGCCGCACCAAGAAGTCCCAGACAAGCTTCAACTAAACGTTCACAAAAACAATATATACAGGATATTTTAAGTGCAGCTTCTAGCAGCAGTAACAATGGGCCCAGCGTTGAGTTGGATGAATCTAATGCTAATAATGCGCAATATGTCCAGTTATTGAATTCCAGTGAACGTGAACCAAGCACAAGCACCGCATCTCCAAAAAGATTTACAACATGTTATACACAAACTGAATCTCCACCGCAGAAACCGTACTACTGTAGTAAAGAAGTCCAGTGTTGTCCTTCAAGAACAAGTGTAGCGTGTACAGCAAAGCCAATATGTGTCGACGCTGCTACTTCGCCATCAGCACCAGAAGTTGTAAGAGTTCCTTCAAAACGATTAATTTTTGCAGACTCTGCCGATAGTGATAGTGATTCTAGTGAAGGGAAAACCTCGAAAATGTACGACAGCGATACTTCTACAGATTTTTGTTTAGAATCCGATTGTTTGTCTGCTGAAACAGACGGAGAAGAGTCAACGGAATTACTGCAGCGATTAAAGAAGCAAGCATTGGAAACAACAATGCAATTAGTTCCATTAAAATGTCGGTTCTACTTAGGCCTTGGCAAAGATGCCTATTTTATCATTAATTTATTGCAAAAATACACGCCTGCACCTA
>JABXWE010027517.1:0-20864 GCA_014611495.1 Limonius californicus | reverse complement strand
GCGGTAACATTCCGTTGAATGTCTTCCACGTCGTCAAAGCGCCTGCCCTTGAGGGTCAGTTTCGGCTGAGGAAACAGCATGAAGTCCGCTGGAGACAGACCCGGCGAATAGGGAGGATGTTCTAAGACTGGGACATTTCTTGTCGCCAAACACGTCTTCACAAACGAGACAGAATGCACAGGGGCATTGTCGTGTAAAAGGTGCCACTTGCTGGAGACTGCCAAATGCGGTCGTACACATCGAATGCGTTTTAGTAAACGCGTCATGACACCCTTGTAGTACAGGCTAGCGACGGTGACACCCGGTTGCACAAATTCTTTGTGAATGATGCCTTGACTGTCGAAGAAAGTGATCAGCATGGCCTTCACTTACGATTTTTCGAGACTGAATTTCTTTGGCCTGGGAAGCGTCTTCGATCGTCACTCCATGCTTTGTCTCTTGCTTTCTGGATCGTACTGGAAGCACCACGACTCGTCACCAGTAACAATTGAATCCCGAAAATTTGGGTCACTGTTGGCTGTTGCATTGAAGTTGCGGGAGGTGTCCACTCGATGCGCTTTTTGCCAAGCGGTCAAATTGTGCGGGACGAATTTGGCACAGACCTTCTTTTTCTTCAAATCCTTCTCCAAAATGGTTCTAATGGTTTCACGGCTAATACTCAGCTCCTGCTCCATCATTCTCAGTGTCAGTCGTCGATCAGCCGCCACAAGTTGTCGGACTTTTTCGATCGTTACTGGGTTTCTCGTTGTGATCGGACGACCCGGCGTTGGATCATCGCGAAGGTCCTGCCGACCTTACGAAATCTGGAAAACCACTCGAAAACGCGAGTACGGGACATGGCCTCATCGTTGTACACAGTTTTCAACATCTCGAATGTCTCCGTGGCCGTTGTTCCCAATTTGAAACAAAACTTAATATTCGCCTCTGCTCCATGTTTTTCTTGTGTCACATGTGACAGCTGCACTAACTTGTGCTTTCGCATGCACAGCCTACCAAGCAAGTTCTGACAGGATGCCGTTATGTTTTAGCTATGTGTAGACGAAAGTTCCAGCTACAATTTGGATATGATTTGAAAACAGTCAGTTTCTTATAGCGTCCGCAGTAGTGCCAATCTCGTTTCATATTTGTCCGACCTCGTATACCTGGTGAACGGCAAGAGTATTGTACCACAACACAAGATCTTAAATGGATATCCATTATCCATAGTATTTACATCATAATCGTTAATTCCAATACAAAACACTCCGTAGCTTCTATTCCTCTAATCAGATCTGCGGCGGGTATATATTGAAAGCAGCTAAAAAAAGGAAATTAACATTTACAAGTAAAATAGGAAAATTGATTATGTAGAGCATGTTCCAAACAGTAAACGCAGGAAATACAGTTAAATATTGTGGTTGATTCTAACGTAATATATCCAGGAAACTGACAGTGTTTAACCAATAACGAAATAATACATTATTCTGGAATAGACGATCTACAACACATGTATAGAGCAGCCATTTTAATTAAGAAATACATTTGTTACAAATGTCACACCATATAGCGCAAGCATAATGATGATACAACTCGACTAAAATAAAGATAATAAAAATGTATGCTCCAACCACGAAACAAAGAAACGACTCACTAATCTGTTATTGCTATTAAGTACTGTAGTGTAAATCACTGGAGGGAGAGGCACTTCTTTCACTCGGTTGATAATAATACGTGGATCAAATGATGAACCCTTTTACTGGTCCGCTCTGATGATTTTTCTCTTTCATATCACCTTCTATTAGATAATTTCTTCTTTTCTAATAGTATTTGAACACTTGAAAATTAGTTGTACTGCTGCACCCCCGAAAGGGTCAGTCGGGTAGGAGTACCCTCCACCTATGTCACTGTGACACACGTTGAATTGTTTAGAACGTGTATGTCACCGGATTTTGGGGCTTAAGGCCCCGGTCCGCAATCCTGTGCCCCTAAAGGGCCAATAGGGAAGGGAAGACATCCACCTATGTCTTTGTGACAATCGTGAGAAAATGCCTAGTATGCAACATGTAATACAGGATTTTGGGACTCTTAGGTCCCCGGAGTGAAATTTCATTAGTCACACTTGTATAAGTTTTCAATATTACCTGATCATATCCCTTGCCCTGCATTTCTTCACTCTCGAGGTCAACATGCGACCCGAAATTCGCAATTAGTTATGCACACATTGTAAACGTAGATGTTATTCAGATATTGTTAAGCTCTAAATGAACAACTTAACTTGTATGAAATGCATTTACGAGTCCTCCGACCAATGTGTCACAACCGAACCACTCTTACGTTTAAGACTACCTATTTAAAGTTTACAAAAATTATCAGTTTATTTGTTGAAAGTTTAACCATATGTTATATGTAGAGAACGGATTTTATGCAAACTGCATAAAATGTAATCTTTGCATGAGTCAGCTCCATGTCAGATGATGATGATGATGATCTTGCGAAACAATCGATAATGTGGACGAATCACGGTGTTTAGAGTTAATTAATACTAATTAATTAATGCATATTTTGCATATTTAAGCAAAGTCTGCATATTTAGACGTTTTATGCATATTTATGCATAAATTTTATATGTTTGGATAAATTTTATATTTTTATTTTTTTTCCGGTTGGTTTCAATTTTATGTAACAGTTGTTTTTTTTAACGTCATAGCTTGTTTTGCATTTTGTATGAGTAAGGTCGTAGATAGTTTATTCTAAACGTAATTAATTTTCTCAGAAGTTGGGTGAACACTAGGTTCTGCAGTAAGCCCTTGTTTATTGTAGATAGATCTTGTATATTGTAATATTTCTTTGAACGTTTAAATCCCTTTTAACACTTCATTCTTTTTGCTGCCCCTTATATGGTAAAAGCCGGGGGAAACTTAAAAATATTTTACCCGAATTTAATTCACATTACTTGTATGGCACACGGACTTAACCGAATAGCTGAAGAAATTAGGAACCAATTTCCATTGATTAATGATTTAATTAATAATGCAAAAAAAGTATTTTTAAAAGCGGGAGAAGTTTTTCATTATAAAATTGAACACTTAAGGGAAGTGTTCAATTTTATAAAGAAAAACTTCCAAACATTTCTCTCCCTCCCGAACCAATTATAACCCGATGGGGTACATGGTTAGAGGCCGCTATTTTTTATGCACATAATTTTTAAGGGATAACAGATGTCATACACGAAATCAACGATTCGAGTAGTATTGCAGCTGAAAATTGCAAAAAGTAATTAAATCATCAAAATCAGAACAACAGCTGGCATTCATTAAAGGCAACTACAGTTTGTGTCAAAGTCAATAACAGAGTTCGAAACACAAGGAATGACTCAAAACTAATCTTTGGAGCTGATAACCCGGTTTGAAAATTCGTGTAAAAGTGTAAGAGGTGAAATTGGGGCAATTATTTTGGAAAAATTTAATTCGGTAATGAAAAAGAATCCTGGTTATGCAGTTTTAAAAGACATAAATAGAGTTCTCAATAGCGAATTTGTTGGAGAATTAAATTTAGATCCTAATATAATTTCAAAATTTGCAAATGCCCCATGCACGTCGGTAGATGTTGAACGATCGTTTTCAATTTACAAATACATGTTTACCAATAGAAGACATAAATTTCATCTTGAAAATTTTGAAAAACGTTTAGTTGTAAGTTGTTTTCATAATAATGAATTATAGTTTAAAATTTAGCATAAGCTGATTTGTAGTGATAACTATAAGTATAATTAATTATTCTCTATTGCTGTAATAGAATAAAATGTATTAAAATGTATTAAAAATGTTTTGTTATTTACGAATTTTAATGCGTATATTTGTTTTTAACTTTTTAACATTTATCAATTTATCATACATCGTTTTAAAGTCGCTTTTGAACATATGCTATTGCATATGCAAGTGCATATTTTCAAAATTTACTGCATATATTTAAAATATAGTGTGCATATATATGCGCATATATTCCGTTCTCTAGTTATATGTAATTAACTATAAAGTTTAAAGCGTACATGAGCATCTATTTGGACAACACCGAGGATGTTAATGTTTCTAGCATCTTGTGTTGAACGTTATATTTTTCCAATAAAAGGCAAATAAATATTGTTTGCGTCTGAAGTATTCTTTTCGTTGCATTACGATTAATTATGAAACGGAGGAATTTCATTGCGAATATCTAATTGTATCTATACAATGAGAAATCTAAGCTAATAATTCAAAATTTAGTCGGTAAATGAGCACTCAATTCTTTGAATCAACATAAAAGTTAATATTTTTGTTTGACTTCTTTTATGTTAGTATGTATGTTTGTGTTTAGTATTTCAAGTATCAATTATCGTACACTCCCACTGAAATGCCGGTGTTCGTTTCATGCTTTCGTTTTCTAGCTGACGTCGCTTTCGGCACAAGGGTTTTCAGCTGAGCGAAGAGTTTCGCTTTTCTTGCGATTGAAGTATGTTTTACCATGTAAATTGCCGAATTTTGAGTAGCAACCGTTTTTGTTTCTTTATTAGGTTTGATTGTATTACGATTTGAGGGAAACATGGACTTTTTGTTCAAGATTTTTTTCTTATAGCAAGCTTTCTTTATACGAAAGGGTGACTGTTGCGGTAATAGCGATATTAATAACACATTTTAGTGCAAATTGTTCAATATTTGTTGAAAACATGAATGCGCGTGTTTGTGTTTGTAATACTAATCAATTTTATAAAAGTAGATATGAAACTTCGGCTTTAATTGAACGTACGAGTATGTGGTTAATTTATATTCATACATGAAATTTACTGGTGTGTCAGCGTAGTCATTGCTGCTTCTGAACTGCTGATTAGATGTTTCTGCAGAGAGCTTTGTTCGAAGCGTCAACATGCCAGAATGCAGCAGCATACGATTTGTCTATCCTTAATATCTCGATTCAATTAAGAAAAACATTTATGGAAGGTTTCAGTGACTATATGCGGGTTTGTACGATCACTTTCTTATAAATAGTTGTCAGTACACTAAGAACTAATGTAAATGCTCTATTTCAAATGTATCAAAAAAATTGTTTTTATGAATTACGCACGCGGCGGATACATTGTAAATAGTTTATACTATCTAACGATGTTGTTCGTATATTTTTTACTTAAGTCTAAGTCTAATCTAAATCTTACATTTAGGCAGGTCCTAGCGTTTGATGGACGTACTTCCATTGGCGCACTTGTAACGATTTCCGCGCCCAAAAGAAAGAAACCCTTTATACATATTTAGTTATTCTCAAGCTTATAGGAATTTTTAATATTTCGGAATTACCTTTTCTGTCAAGTCGACGCAAAGCGTTTTGAAGTTTCAAAAGTTGGGGGGAAGGAGATTCTAAAGACAGTTTTCGTAATTAAGTCAATGGGTTAAGCATTGTCAACCTTACCTGAAGTATATTGTGAATAGTGAATTATTTATTGAAATCGTTTGTTGATTCGGAATTAGTTTTCCGCTTTGAGAGTCACTACACAGGAGCATTTCCCATAGTTGTGGGGAAGCAAATCTCCAGGAATTTATTTCCAGTATAGCATTTACTCCGGCTAACAGTTAAGAGTTAAGAAAATTTTTGTATTGTCTTAATTTCCCGAACCTTAATTCTAATCTCCGATAAATTTAATTTAGGCAAAATTCGTACTGCTGGACTTCCAGAAATTAAGGTGACGCATTAGAAAAACTCTACATTTATATTTATTGTTCAAATGGATACGCTGTCATCGTCGAGTAACCTTGGGAAGGTTTTTCCCGAACTGAGTGGACGCCTGGGTCTATAGATAGGGAGTCTGATGTCTTGATCAAGGGAAGTGCATTTTAAAAACTGTATAACCTTGCTTTGTTGTTTACGATTTCTTTATGGTTATTTAAGAATTAATTTATTAATTGATTAGGGTCTCCGAATTGTGTCATTGGGGCTTTAATTGGGGATATGTGTACATATGAAATACTATTGCAATATTCCATATTCCAATTTTACGCAAAGCAGGTATACTGGGTAGTGAGTTGATATTGCGTTTGTAAGAGTTCACGCCTTGCCGATAGTTTTTGATCGTTTGATCACGCATGAATTCGTCACGCGAAGGCCTTCGAAGTTACGGAATGCGCTAAAAATTTCTAGTATATTGTTGAGTAGCGCAATAAAAGTCCGAAAAATTGTTTGATTGTTGCCAATTTAAGTTTCGTTATATTCCGTTCTAGTAACGTAAAATTGGGATTACTAATTTATTTTAAATCATTGCTCTTGTCTAGAAATATTAGAACTGTGATTGGGTTTTGTTGTTTTATTAAGTAAACAGAGATTTGGTTGCAACTTGTCTTTTATTTTACGACTAATTATTTGGATTTAAGTCTACGTAAAGGACAGATAGGAAGATATAAAGGTAGGTGATTATCTATCTTGGGGTCCGACTTCTCATCTCACCTCGGCCGATGCTAGAAAATTATAAGTCGGTGGCTCCTATTAATTAATTAATTGTTTTGAACCTACTCCTTCTTCGATTGGGTTTCCGGGATACTAGCATCTGTCAACTTGTTAATTTTCTACTTAAGCAGTGACGGAGTTGCGAGGTTGTTTTTGTAATTAAACCAATTTTTGTATGTAGTAAAGATTAAAAGCGTGACACAAACATGTTTAAAACACTTCTTTCTGGTGTTTAGTTTTCGTTTAATTCACTTATTTTCACCTACAGTAGTTTGAATGTTTCATGTCTTTTAACCTCCGAACACGTCCATTGTTGTCAAGTAATTTTAACATTTCGACATTTTGATGTTCGTATAGTGTCGCTTCGTGTTTTTTTCGCGAACCGTTTAATTTCCTCACTGACTGTAGGCACTTTTAGATCCTTGTGCATGCCGTCTTTTCTGCTGTACCATGGACAATGAATGCTACGAAGGACTTTGTTCTGGAAGGTTTGTATAATGTTGATGTTCGTTTTCATTATGCATCCCCATATTTGCATACCGTAAATACATACTGCTTTTAGAATTTGTTTACATAACAATAGTTTATTGTGTAGTGAAAGCTCAGAATGTCTATCAAGTAGCCACCACATCTTTTTAAATCTAACGCAGAGTTCTTCGCGTTTTTTGACATGTTCTTTCCACCTGAGTTTGGCATCCAGTGTCATGCCGAGATATTTCGCTGTGTTAGCATACGGGATTATTAGCGGGTTGATTACTATTGGCAGGTATTCTATTTATTCGCTGGTGAAGTTTATGTGGGTAGACTTGGGCTCGTTTGATTTAATTCGCCGTTTCTTAGTCCAACCAGTGACGTTGTTGGTAGCTGCTTGTAGCTTGTTTGTAACTACTTCTATTTTGTTGTTTGTGGCGTGTAAAGCAGTGTCGTCAGCAAACGTGGCTGCTGTCACCCCATTACTTATAGGAATGTCACTGGTGTAAAGCAAGTACAAAACCGGTCCAAGAACGCTTCCGTGCTTCCGTATTCATCATCATTATCATTATCATCTGGCATGGAGCTGACTCGTCGCCAAATTCTGACTCTGAATTGGCGGTCAGAGATATGCGACTTAAGAATGTGACTCATATTCTTGTGCAGATATTTAGCTATCCTCTATTAGAGGCACTCGTGCCATACTTTGTCAGCTTGAGCCACGTCTAAAAATCTCTTTGTACATGGGCGATTGACGTTTCGTCTCAAAGACCTGATTAGCGATAAGCTTCATTGCCGTTTCCACCCCAAAGAAAAATTAACACATTAGACATAATAAATAAAAGTTGTAGATTTTAGACATTTATTAGTTATTACTTAATATGTACATAATTTATTATAAAATATGTATTGCTAAAATAATGTGACGATATTTTTACAAAGTCAAGTCGCGATATTTTATTATTGTCTAACTCAGCTATTCTGGCCGTTAAGTAGCATTCCCGTTTTTGCGTATCCTAGTTAAATTCATAGGATTTATTGGTGCTTTGCATTTTAATGTATATTTCACTTCGATAAGATCTTGAAAAGTCAACGAACATAAATATATTCGGGTGGGCCCAATTAAAACTTTTATTGTAGAAGCTGTGAAACGATCCGCAGGCGTTAGTAGTACGCATACTAGAAGCTGTTTTTGCTGCCCATATAGTGGGGGATATGATGATACTTCTAAAATATAGTTATCAAACATAATAATCAGAAAATTTTTGAATCTTCTCATCATCAATTTTATTGGGATTCGAACTAATGTCGTCGACGGCCTTCCGTTTAGCAGCAATTGAACTACACTTAACTATATTGTAGTCTTCACCAACAGTTTTAATTGTTGCTAAACATTTTGGGGTACGGCACCGCCAAGATTTTTCACCAGAAGCAAGATCTCTTTTAACATTAAACTTGTAATTATTGACAATTAAAGACACTTGCCCTCGACGACTAACACTTTTCAACACTTGTTCGTTTTCCATATTTATTGCTTGGAACAGAATAGGAAATTAAAATATTTTTCACAAACATTTTATTATTTGCATACTTTAAACAAAGCGACCTATTTGTGTTGGTTACAAAACAACCCTTTTTATTGCTTCGTTAATTATGCTTAATTGTCCTCCTGTTGTTAGCATGAACTGTTATCTTTCGGTTCGAAACGTCTATGCGGCTTAAAAGTTACTCGTATAGGATTAGGATTAACTGTCATTATGGGGACGAAACATCCACTGCCCTTGTACATAATTCTTTTTCCTCTAGGGTTCTTTTGATTATATTGGTGATTCGATGCACTTGATCAATGGTCGAGTGCTTGTTCCAAAAATCAAATTGATGAGTTGGGATGAGTTCTTTTTCTTTAATGATTGGCTTGAGGCGTTTCAGGAGTAATTCTCAAACAGTTTGGATACAGTCGGAAACAATGAGATTGGTCGATGTGATGTTTTTGCATTGGGTGGTTTCCCCGGTTTAAGGATCATAATAACTTCCGCAATTTTCCATTGCATTGGCACATATTGTCATCGTAGTACTGCATTGAATAGATACACAAGCTTCATTCTGCCCTTCTGTGGCAGTTCTTTGAACACTTAACCACTTACGAGGGGGTATTGATAAGTACTTAGCCTACCATATAAAACGCCACAATATTTCAAAACAAAATTTTATTTATTCAACGTAAACTTGTTTGAGACTTACACGTTTACCAGAACGTTCATAAAGTAATTCTAAGCTATTTAAAAAAATCTTTGTTTTGGCTGCAAGCTACTGCGCAACGGCACATATTTCTTCGTCATTTGTCGAAAATCTTTTACCTTTCAAATGTTTTTAGAGTTTTGGGAACAAATAATAGTCTGACAGTGCTTAATCCGGAGAATAGAGCGGGTGGTCAACCAATTCAAAACCAATTTCATTCATTTTTTGCGGTGCAATCAACGACTTGTGAGCAGGAGCGTTGTCTTGCAAAAAGAGCACACCTCTGGCAAATTTTCCGGGGCGTTATTCCACAATTTTCTTACGTAATTTAGTTGGCAACTCAGTATAAAATGCTCCCGTGATAGTTCTACCCAGTTCCAAATAATCTATCAGAATTAGCCCATCTTTGTCCCAGAAAACTGAAGCAGGAATCTTGCCAGCCGATGTTTGAACACGGAATTTTTTGGGTCGTGGAGAACCAACATGCTTCCACTGTTTGGATTGCTTTTTAGTCTCTGTGTTATAGTAAGGGATCCATGTTTCGTCCATAGTAACAAGCCAATCCAAAAAGTTTGAGGAATCTTCTGCCAGCAAAACGGCGGCAGATTTCCTTTGACGTTGTCAATCGAACGCCCTTCTGATCAACGTTCAAGCATCTTGGAATCCATTTGGCCGAAAGCTTTCTCATACCCAAGTCGTGGTGAATGATGTGACACACACGTTCATAGGAAATATGCAATTGTTCTGCAATATTCCTAATCCCAATACGTCGATTTTCTAAAATCATATCATGGACAGAATCAATGTTTTCCCGAGTGGTCACAGAAATTGGTCTTCCAGGGCGGTGCTCATCTTTCACATCTGATCTTCCTCGTTTCTATTCCACAACCCAGTTTTTAATAGTGGCGTATGAAGGACACTGATCGCCTAAAGTTTCTCGCATATCAGCAAAAATTGTTGTTACCATAGCAACCATATTCACTTTTCTTTACTTTACTTTCCAGACTAACTATAGATATCAATATCCCCTCGTATTAGCTCGTAGTCTGATGCTTTTTTGGCACTGAGATTCTTCTGGATTTTCTTGGTGATTTCTTTTGGTGTTATAGGCGCAATGACTATATCCTACATATTGTTTATCTCGGGTAGGATCTCGTTGTCAGCAGCAGGATGTGATTGGATAGTGTTTACTAAGTGTGCGGCCAATCTTTCTGCCTTTTCATTATCTTTCATTGCTCATTCATCATCTTCCTTGCACTTGGGCGGATTTTGATTTTGTGGCCGTTTTAGTGTCTTACTGGTTTCAAAAGAAAGTATTTGGCATCTCTGTCGTATGTTCGTCCTCTTAGGAATTCAGTGAATGTGTCATTTTTATCGAAGCTGATCTCATCTTTGAGTTGTTGCCTTAACCGATTTAGCAGTCTTTTGTCGTCCGGTGTTTTAGTTTGTTGTGCTTTTGATTACGTTGAAACGAGCTCTCTAATTTCTCTAAGGGAGTTTACATCAGGTGTCTTTCTTGTTGATTTAGGAATATTGTCTCATGCAGCTTGCTGCAGATTGATTACAAGCAGCTTTGTTTGCGTGTTAAGCTGTTCAATTATTCTTAGAGGAACGTTTAGTTTAATACTTATTTACGTCAAGATTATTGGAGAGCGGTCTGATGACAGGTCATAGTTGTCTTTAATATTGATATAATTGGACGAAATTCCTTTCAGTATTGAGCATCAAAATGAAATGAAATTTTATTACAGATATACGCAGAGCCGTAAACTGGAAGATGCTTAGACAGATCAAATCAATATTTTGGAATATTAAATGGAATAGTCTGTATATTATAACATTTTTAAATTTTTCATCAATGCGTGATAAATGTAAAAGTCTAAAATCAATAGCTCTTGCGGACTCAGTTTAATAATTATTTTATTAATTTTATGAGTGCAAAAATTTTCAATTGTGATCTAATACTCGATATTTCTTAGAGAATTGTTTACTTAGAAGCGTGTTTTATTATGTAAAATCATTTGACGTTTCGAATTCGTTTTACCATAAAATATTTATTGTAGTAAACCTACCGAAAAAGTTATGGAGGCCATATTATTGGTATTTTAAACCAGATGTTTCGAAAAATTTAAATAAATCCTTGCCAAAGGACAAATACAGAGTGAGCCAATGAAAACGAAACAGACCCGATTTTTCATATTTATCGTCATTTTTTAAAAATCGCTCGGACCCGTCAATTTTTTTTTGAGGGAGAAGCTTTTTGCGTTTATTTTCTACCTTGTCTTTCTCCTTGTCGCTTCAACTTCCTAGGGGTAGTGCTTCACATCAAAAACTTTAATTAGGAAAGGGGTTGAGTGATACTACATTTAAGAGGGCATTAAATTGTGCTTTAGCAATTCTTAGTTTTTCAAATTCGGGTTAGCAGTTTTTGAGAAAATCCTTTTAAAATCCTTTTAAAGATACTAACCCGCCAAAAACCAATAATTCATGATTTTTCACTTTTACACCAGTAATGTTTTATTGATTCAGAAATTTAACTTATCTTTCACTTTATTAAATGTTCGAAATGTTGACCTCTAGCATCCATATAGTAGTACAGGTTTTGTTACAACGGTTTCGGACGTTCTGAATTTGACGGCATTCGTTGTTGATCCGTTGACGCAAATCATTTAAGGATTCTTGCTGAATGCTATAAATTTTACTTTATAAGTGGAAAGAAGTCTAAAAGGCTTAAATCTGGTGACCAAGCAGGCCACTCCACTGCTCTTCTTCGGGCAATCCATCCACCAGGAAATGTTTCGTCCGGATACTGACGAACATCAAGGGCATAGTGTGGAGGTGTTCCGTCTTGTTGAAATATCAACTCATTCCCATTGTAACGGTCATTTTGTTACATAAATTTTAGATAATTCGTCATTATAATGAAAGATAATTTTATGAACTTTTTTCTAACACCAAAACAGAAAGATAGGTCGGGTTCCCCCAAACGAAGAGATAAAAGTAGGCAATTTCTACCCAAGGGAGGACACTCATATATTTTTAAATATGCAGCTTATAATTAGGCATAATTATGATTAAAAATGTATTTAGATAATTTCTTTGTTAAATCGAAATCGGCAGATTACCGCAGTGTTGGACCACATCGAATATGATTATAAGACATGTTTGGGTTCAGTTGAATGAAAAACAGATATCTTCAGGAATAACTATAATACACTTTTAGATTCATGAAAATGTTGAGAACAATGAGGATATAATGAAGATGAATAAGAAACTATAGGCTTTTTTGTAAATTTTACACGCACAAAACTTCAAAGTGAAACAGTACAAACTTAAATTTAAAATTAAACTGCTTTGCTGTGATTTTTATCATAATATAATTAAGATCTGAGGAAGATATTATAATGCCCTTGTTTTAGACTTGCCGTATCCTGAATTAAAAGTGGCTACCTCCTAGCCTCTGTGTGTTCGTTAAATGTAACGGAATCGTTGGGCCCTACAATTTAATTAGACCTACAAACCACGGAAATGTATGCATTTTACCCTTAGAAAGGTGTTACTAGGATATTTCGGACAGACATTGTTTAAACGGATGTAGCGAGACTTTTGCGAGGCATGCAGGTCGCTTTTAACATAATCCCACACATTCAAGCTTTTAAGTAAGCTTACCTGGCATTGCCATGCCGCTAACTTTTTTGAAAACCTTGTAGCTGTATGTTTTTCTTTTGCCGCGAATTATCATGAAATGAATACTTAGTGTGAATTAAATATGGATCGAATTGTATATTTGTTTTAAATCCGTTTATGTAGTGATTGAGGCTCCGCTTCTTATTGACTTTTTTTCTGTCCACTTACTACTTAATCTGCTCTTGACAAACTTCAGTGCCCTGCAATAATATTTTCAAACAGCGCCTGAAAATAAAAAATTAGTGGCGTGATTTTTAATAACAATGTGAGTATAGTATTTTTCTACAAACATATTTCAGACTTTTAACGACTTTTCTGTTATAAAGTACGATTTACGTTATGCATACATTTTTAACCTGTTTGTAAAAATTCACAGTTTACTACAACACTTTATTTACAGTTTCAATGAGTAAAGAAACATTTTTCGTGGGGCGATCGCGGTGGCCCACGATTTCTGCTTAGTATTACTTTCGAAAATTTGGTGTTGCACCCGCTGTTTGAGCTGTTGCATCTTCTTGCTGGAAAAATCTAAGTTGATGTTTACAATCGTGGAGTTGATCGACAAACGGTCTGAAAAATAGTTGCTAATAATTGGCATAGAAATTTTCATTAACAAATATGGCTCAGTTATTCTTCTCGACACCGCAATCCAAATCCCAATTTGAAATGAGGTCTCTTGATATTATAGAAATTTTCGGTTGACCTCGTACGATAGTTTTGGGAGTTAGCGAAGCGACTAACACGGAGTCATTTTCATTGCTAAAAAATGTCACATTTAAGAGGTCATTCTTGTTGAAAATTTCATTAAACCACGTACAGTGTTGGCAACGGTTTGCAAAATCTGTTGAAAACAAATCTTGAATGACTGACACCTTGTATATGTGCATATAAAGTCTTTTTTGCAAGCCTTCTGACACACCCCGTATGATAAACTTGTAAGTGTTCAGTAATTCAGTTACAAAAATAACATTATACTCATTACCTGTTTACCAAGACAAACATCATAATGATTTGTTGGGACTCCATACGCTGTTGAATATTCTGTACCATGTCTTCTGTAAAAACAGATAACAGGGTATCTGTTTTTAGAGCTTAGACTTACGTACATTAGTCAAATATTCCATCGAATAACCTATATATGGCTTAAAACTATTAGTTATATGTTAATAAATTGTATATCCATTGCAACTATGTCTTTGTATTAAATAGTACTTCATAATGTAAATATTAATTGTTATTTGAAATTTCTGTGGCCGACGCCATTGGTTGATTACCTGTCTGCAAAGAGCACCTGGAGGGCATTCTGCTATGTCTATTTTTTGTTTATGTGCACATTGCGGACTTCCCACATCCAGGCGAATGCCCTCTATTTAAAATGCAGCCTCAACTACTTAATCCCAAAAAGTATTTTGCGTGTATAGGCAACACAACTAGCATATGAGTACGTTACCAAATGCCACTACTACATTTTTATGAAAAAAGTTCGTAAGTAATTTAGGATCTTACTTGCCGAGTGGATGTTTTTGTGTTTACAACTCTAAGAAATTAATGTTAATTTTGTCCAACGAACTATTTTTTGGTTAAATACAGCATAACATTATAATTCATTGCGACTGATTCTTTTAGAGTAATGAAACTTTATATTTTAATAACAGTTTGGTCGGTTCATTACTCATAATAATTAAAATTTCAAAATATATGTTATTGTAACTTTGTTTTCTACTGCTATGTTCCAGCTTTTATAAGGTCCGTATTAATTGCTTCTGTATTCCTGATTTTTTTTAAGCAATGAGTTGTGACAAATAAATAGAAACAGAAGTGAACTAAAGATAAGATTTATAGCAACAAAAGAAATAACTTGAGAACAACACACAGATATAATATGTTGAATAGTGTACGAGTATTATTTTAGGTAGAATAAACTTCGAGTTCTATTCGAATTTTTAAGAATTAGACAGTGAGGGCTTTTGAAATAGGAATTTCCTAGGTTTACTAATATTATAAATGAGAATAAACGAAATCTTTTGAACAGGTGAGTTGCTTAACTTTGTAATTTTGTAAACAGTACTTAACTTACCCACCTTTAAATATGTGATGATTCATGACGTAGTATGATACATAACAACTGTAGCAAGTAAATACAATTATTCATTGTGAAATACATCTGTTGCAACAGGTAAATGAAAATAGCAGTTTGACGTATTTATACACTGCATAAAAATAGATCTAACATTTTAGTGTTCGGATGCGTATAAGGTGCAGAGATAAATATACGGTGCTTTGTATGTTCGCATAGTAGCCTAAACAAGTGCATGGTGAAAGGCAATATTGCTTGTGTTATTTTATTCTAGTACAAGAAATATAAAAACCTAAAAGACATTATATTGATTGATATTGATTACAAGCCTGATTCAATAGTTTAATCGTTATGTTTAAAAATTCGGAAAATGCTAAGTTAGAACTTAATTTACGATTTAATACCAAATTAGCCTTGTAGATATATATACATTGCAATGTACTACCAATGTATGCTGTATGATATTCCTAATTTGGGCACAAAACAACGATTTGATTACATATATTACCTTGATTTTCATTATTAAGTTATTTAACGTTAGCTAATAAATATTGACTTACGTTTGTACACTTGATGTTAATCAATTCCTCTCATGTTTTGACAAAAGATGCTTCTCTTAAAAATTTCAACCGAAAGAATATTGTTTGTCACGTGTAAAACTGACAGATTAACTATAGAAATGGGTTTAACTTCTTAGCAATTCATGAAGCTACAGCATAACATTGTCACTAAGGCTTTATATTATATTATATTATTATAAACGTAATGTGAATATACTCTACAAAAGTTTGTGTTCAGAATTTTCGAACCATATTTTTTTAGTACGTTTACTTCGTGCGAAGATATTTGTAATTTAATCCATAATGGAAAATATTGATAGTTTATTTGGGTTAAAGATTATAGGATTTGGAATTAATCTCCAAAACCCATACAATCTGTTTAAAATCAGGATTTTATATATTTCTAGCATTTCATACGAGTACGTAGTCTAAAATCAGAACAAATGCGTTTAAAATATCTTTGGTTTAAAAATAAACAAGAATTGAAATGCCGTACGTGTCTACATGGTTTCCGTTTACAAAAGCAATATCTACTATCTTGTAGTTTGTATCAACAGGCCAATGCAATTATACTGCACGTAGAACGTGCAAGCACTGTCTTTTTATAGTTTTTCCTGAGGGTACAGTCCGGTTCTTATTTGCATATGTAGTACATTATATCTGCTAAAACTGTCCTGTGCTCAAATAGAAATGTAATCAAGCGCGGCGTTGAAATTAAAATCATGCCCTTGCGATTAATTTAGAATTCAAGAGAATTGCATATTGTTGTTATTTATGTACTATAGGTGGACGCAATTTTATAAACCAGAAAAGCATGCCGAGACTATAAATTATTCATATTTGGTTCTTTAATTTTTAGAGTAATTAAATAGCAATGTAAAATTAATTTCGAAATACTAATAAAATTTTAATTAAAATGCAACGAACTGTATATTTTTAAATTTTTAGAATTATCAAACTCTGTAGTCGGTACTTTAGCTGCTTATCTTTTTTGATGACTGCAATATTATTAGTTGTGACACATATGTAAAATAATATAATTAACAATCAGCCGATAAAAAATATTCATATACAATATCCCAAGTGTCAGGCATATTACTGAAAATTTTTCCGCGCTGTCGCACAAGTGTTTGTTGCAACAAAAACTGCCCAAGCGCGTAGCGCGCGGGAGTTTTTAGGGGCAACAAACACGCGTGCAAGGCAGCAAGGAAAAATTTTTAGGATATATGCCTGAACGAGGGGTATTTGTTCAGAGAATTTCGCGAATAAAATAAATTTGACATCTGACATTTTTACTTATGTCATTGTCAACCAATTGAATGTCTTCTATTTCGAAATTTGAACCAATACGAGTTGATTATACCGGTAATTTCCCTAGGGGTATTACCAGTATAATACCAGCCTAATTGGTGGATAAATTCAAAATAGAGACTTATTATTGGTTAATAGAAAATGAGGGAAATTATCAGTTCAATTTTTTTGCTTTTGTATCTAGATTGTTTTACGTAAAGTAGTATTACTATGCTTTTAACGCTTACAGGCTATATGGAAAAGTACTACCTACATGCCTACAACGTAATTCTTGAAAGTTATTGCTTTTGTGATGTATACCCACATATATTTTATTTTTCATTTAACCATCATTACAGAAGCTATGGGTGGTTAATCTCGTGAGTGCTACAGCGATGTTGTGAACTGTTTTATTTGAAAAAGTACTGGGCGGAAGTTAAGAAAATTCAGCTCCATCCATTCTGAAGTAGTGGGTTATATCCGGAGTATATGTTATAAAGTTAGTGTCTTCAAGTGTCAAAACCTTGCCCGAAAACGTAAAGTCTATAATGTTTCTATTTTATTTTATATCTTGTATTTAGATATATTTTTGGATAAGACTAGGATATTATATCTCATATTCGATAATTATCTGGCGCCAAAAACAAGAGTGAAATAATATATTGTATTTGATAATTGCAATTTTGGTAAAAGTTTGTTAATCGTGTAACCCCATTATAGTTATTGTCACGGACATCGAATAGGAACACTATCAAATTTACTATAATTCCATCATAACATTAAAAAATAAGAATTAGGACAAACGATAAAAAGATCCAGGCCATTGATGATTGAAAGAGGGAGAATGGTTTTTATGAAGAGTAACGGCAAAAATCAACTTTTCAACTTTCAGTAGTAAGAAATCGAATTCGAAACAACATAATTTCGTTATACTTATAAACATTAATGTATTATGTAGGACATATGCCTTATTCGGTGAAGAAATAATTTATAAGTTTCAAGTTTTGCATGTATCTATAACTACATTTTAAAGTGATTACTAAAGTAAGTTTCAATGTATTACATGAACTTAAAGGAAAAACCGTGAACTTAATCAAATTACTCTTAATAGATGCCGCACCAATCTTCGCAGGAAAAATCTTAGGAATATCAATATAGGTTGTCTTGGAAACTTTCAAGCAAATGCACTGGTGTATGATGAAAGTTTATTCGGTCTGTAATTAAGTGCAGCCCAGGGATAAGTTTTCATTTTCTGTTTTTTAATATAGGTACTTTATTTTTATTTTGGTAGATTTTAGGTAGATATTTCTATGGATGCATTTGCATTAGTAATCATATTTTATCAAGGCACATAATTAAAATATTTGAAGGTTTTTCAATTCAACTATTCTAAGAAATGACAATTTGTTTACTAAAGCAAGAAAACACTAAAATGCGAGATCACTTCTTGGATGACAAGTATAACACTTTTACTAAGCTTTTTGACTTGCAAATTGAAAACTTAGGATTAACTGAACTTAGATTGGATCGTTGACTGAAATCATTATCAACAAAAGGAATGGCTAAGGTGGCATATTATGCTGTGTGAAAAACGATGATCGCTGTTCCTTGATTTGATGACTGAAGACACCGCGTCATAGAAACAAAGTAGTTAGTTACAAATTACGGACTAATTATCAACACGAAAATTTTATTACACAGTTGACAACGATTAACTTCCTCTTGATGTAATCCTATAAAGTATAAAGCAATGAAACGTAAACGGTCTATAGAAAGCCATGAAAATATGTTTAAGAGATACCAATAAAACCTTTGTGAAGCGTTTTAGCGGAAATATGCCTTTGATTGTACTGAAGGTATTTGTACAATGGAAAATTTAAAATAGACTTGTATTCTAGCGATATTATTAACTGCAATTTAAAGTTTTATGAAACTATATTCGCAACAAACATCGTTTTAGAATTTTGCGATTGCTGGGAATTTTAAATGTGAACATGATGACACACATGTCTGTAGCATACAGTAGACCGTTTTGTAGTGGATTTGATTTGAAAACAACTTTAATTCAATTGGAGATTTGTATGGTCATTAATAGAACAATTCTATAATCTGATAAATACAATACCGTTTCATGTAGGCATATATATATATAGGTATGAACCAAAATAGATAATAATTTTCGTTACTAATGTACATCTCTTAATTTATCATCACTTTATAGAACTTAATATCCAGGAAGATAAGAGTGCGTGCTATGATTTTAGCTGCACTAAATACATTACTGTAGTTGTAAACAAATTTGAATATTCACTGTTCTTTCCAATACATGTAAGTCTTTGTTTATGCTTTCATAGAAATCAATAACTACGAACGTCTCTTCTTCGGTATATTTATGATTCCATTTGGAAGGAGAGCATTCTTTTCGTGTAGAATTTTTTGCTAACCGCTAAAGAAAATAAATAACGTTGGCTCTATTGATGACAACGCATATAAAACGCCACTTATTATTTATTTATACAGAAATTAGACAAAAAATGCAACTGCACTGATAAAGAACATATATAAAATTTCCAATAAATATAATAAATGGTGGACAGGCATTTCGACAATTCTAATGATTGTCGGTAACAAGACAAGTTGAGTTAATGTTTGATTACGTTCATGCTAATACGCATGGCACAAAAATTAAATGGTTATTTTCCCATATTAGGCCTGTATGACACAGCACAGAATTGTGTACAAAATTTTGTTCAAAGTGTTTTTACAAAATTCTGTGTCGTGTCATACAACAAAATTTTGTTCAAAATTTTGTTCAAAATTTTGTTCAAAATTTTATTCAAAATTTTGTTCTAAATTTTGTAAAAAATTCTGTAGATTTATATTTTAAATCCTACAGAATTAATTCGGCGTCGCATCGATGGACAAACGAGCAATTTTTAGTTTGATAACAATCACATAGGGCAGAGAAGAATATGTTTACACCCAGAATGATATTTGTCCTCATGGAAGGACGTATCCTAGAAATGCTGTTCCTATTACTTGCCGACACTCCACGCACTTTCTCTTATCTCGTTCGCGTTCTTTATTGCTGCAGCTTGTTTGCTTTGTCGTGCAAAATATATAAATAAAAGCGCTACGAACTTATGCATTAACCTAATATTATAAAATCTTGTTAGAATTCTACTTTATCAACAGTCACATGATTATTTTGGCAGTTTTCTCACAGATGTCACCGTAATTTGCACCTATTTGTGTATGCTCACAAACAGAATTTTGTACAAAATATCGTACAAATTTTTGTTCCGTGTAGTACGTGTTTTGCAGAGTTTGTACAAAATTATATTCAACATTTTTTACAAACCTTTGAACAGCATTTTGTATACAATTCTGCGCCGTGTCATGCAGGCTTTATACTACCGGGGAACATCCTTATGTTCCACTCTTAAGACAGGAGCTGTTATAGGTTCTTGAAATTTCCTTCATTAACATACGAGGGTGGTTCATCAATTATTATTCCTAACATAGAATGCATTGACCGGCAAATGATTTTTTTTTTTCTAGAAACTACAGTTATTGACATTAATATATGCCAAGTTGCAGGTGCCTATCATCTTGTTTACAAAAATTATACATTTAACGTTACTGTGGTGCTGGTGATTTTGTTGAAATAGAAAAATTCGAGACAAGGGCTGTGTTAAAATACCTGTTTAAGTAGAGTTTGTCACTGCGGGAAATTTATAATTATATGGCCGGAGTGTTGGCTGATTCTACCCCCTCATATCAAGTAATTAAGAATTGGTGCCGGGACATGTGGCTTTTCCGTTGGAAACGTTAAGAAAATTTAGCACTATGAATTGGGCGTGAAAAAAGTCCGCGCAAGCTGGATTTCGAAAATGTTGTCACCTGATTAGAAGAGGGCTAGGTTTCTCACTGTTGTGACCAATTGAGACTAATGGACATTGATTTGAATAGATTTGTGAAAAGGTTTGAATGCGCACGATGGATTCCGAAAACATTGTCACCTGCTCAGAAGGTTTCTAACTGCTGCGAGTAAATTTGAGATTACTAGACACGGATTTAGATGGATTTTTGCAAAG
>JABXWE010027516.1:0-38888 GCA_014611495.1 Limonius californicus | reverse complement strand
TATGGGGACTTCTAACCCCATTAATGATTAAAGTTATACAGTAAAAATGTAAATGTGTATCTAATAATCAGATGAAAAAAAATAGTGTTGAAAGCATTCGCATACGCGGATAATCCCGTGAGGCTGGTCCATCAGGACATTCCTTTACAGAAACTGAAACCGCATAAATTTTGATTGCGAATATTTAACTTGCGTAACATTTCTTAAATCGAACATGAATAGCTTCTTTAAAATCCCTTTCAAGTATGCTTTAAAATATGAAAAGTAATCCATATTCAAACATTTAACCTCCCTTCTGACTCCCTTTGACTATCATGTAGCTTACTTGCCCTACACCTCAAAATGCGTATGGCACCAAGTGCAATTTCATTCATTAACACTGGGTCACACAATAAACAGACGAAAGAAGAAAGTTGACCGAGAAAGTGTTCGGCAAGAAAGTTCATATATGCAGAGTGCACTTAAAAATTAATGACATTGACATTCATATGGTATTTGCTGAATATTTTTCTCTCTTCGGTATTGTTTTAATTATTTTTCGTTTCCTAGCCATAAGTAGGTTCCATGCACAATTGTTGCATCACCAAAAGAGTCTTGTATCTTTTTAATATAAGTAATGAATTTGCATAAATAAATCTGCAGAAGAAATTACGTGGTCGTGCATATTTGCAAGTAGTGACACCATAACCTTATAAAGCCGAATATAATAAATTATAAAATTGTAACTTTTTCCTCGTTGAAAGCATTACATATTAATGTATTAAAAATTCGTTGAAGTATTGCAATTTCTGTTGTATTTATGTTAGCGTCAAGTTTTTTAATTAAGTATTGCAAAATGCAGAATGCCGAATGATTCAAGAGGAATAGTTGTAGGCTCTCATTACCTTTTCTAAGGCTTGCTGGCACAAACATGGTAATGTATCATACATAAGCTGTGCTTGAACTGCAGTGAATTTGTAAACTATACAATCATAAAAGTTAAGGCGACATAAATAAAGGAACGGGTGGGGAATTTGCATATTAAATTAAACATTAGGAAAACTGGCAAAAATATAAAATAGAAAATGTCATACTTAGCCTCATTGTATTGACAAATTGGCGAAAATGAAGGCCCCGTTTAAATGTCATACTCGGGTTTGATTAATTCCATTGTGAGTCGTAATTTATTTTTATATTAGTATATTATGGTAATTACAACTGTTGAGCAACTCCAGTGTTTCGCTTTATCAGATAATGTTTAGATTCTCCTGACATATCAGGCTACCTGTTCGAGAACTTTGTGGGTCAAACCTCTTAGTATACAACAGATTAATTTTACTTTTGGTAAAAGTCAATGACGTCACTAATAATAATTAAATGCAAATAGCAACTAACCAAACGTTTAAATAGAAATCATACAGTAAATAAAGACGTTTGAAATTAGCAACCCAATATCTATGCTAAATTAGTACTATACAATGAAATAGGTCTCGTTATATACAGGGACACTCTGAAAGCTGAGGATGCAGTAAGCCAGACATGAAAAGTCATTTGAAACGCTTCTTTAAGTGTTACTCAAACGGGAGGAGACAACAGCCCCGGAGCGTATTCATAAATAATTATGGCTAAACTCAAAATGAAGCGAGCAGTGCAACATGCTGCGTTTGTGGCAGTAAAATGAGGCGCAATTACATTTTAAAATATTTGATACAACTTCGTTTTATTCTGTCTTAATTATATTCCTGTCATCTTTCGGCGTCGGGTTCTTTTTGCTCCAGGTTTTTGGTTTTTCGCTACACACTGGGAGGTAGTGGAACCCCATTGTTCTTTCAACCTCTACACTCCCACTTCTCCACATTAATTCTTCTTCTACTCGTACCGTATATACCGAAGGGGATTTCCAACCCCTCTAGCAACTTGTCATGATGTTAGTATGATATCCAGAAATGACTATTACTGTGCCCGCCTCTAGCACGAGGTCCTGTGCTGACACAGCCTTGAGACTCTCATTTAAGTACTGATTGGAGAGAGCGATGCTTAACTCTCTTCATCGTACGTGAATGACCATTAGGGCGGGTTGTTCATGTATGTGAAAAAAAAAGTTTTATGTATCCGACCGTAACAAGACTTAAAAGTTGCGTTTTGATGAGTACTATTGTTATCTGGGTTGAGTTCCAGACTCTAATACAAAGATAAAAAGAAGGTTTTAGGAGAACGTGTTGTTTATTTTAATGGAAACTCGCAACTACTAAACAATAGCAAAAACATCACAACCCCAAGCAAGGCGACCCGATAAATGTAGTGCACGCGCACTACATTTACACCCCCTCTCAAAAAGAAAAAGAAATAAGCGCATGTTAAAGGGAAAACTTCCACAATGACGCGTTCGAAACAAAATTTTGACCCACATTACAGACGTAATCAAAATTTAGAACGATTGTGGTAGTTAAAAAACCCTTTATGCGGAAAACATTTTTTAAACAATCCTTAAAAGTAACAAATTCGAATTGAACAATAACAAAACTTAAAGCTAATACAAGTGTGGTAGAATAATACAAAAGTTTCTTAAAGCTAAATTTAATTAAACTGGAACGGGAAAATAGGGTGGGGCGGAGAAGTGAGTGAGTTCTGAAAACAGAAAAAATAAAAAAAGATTGCGCGCATAACAAAAAGCTGCAATAAATTAATGTTTATATACATCAAAAGAATTCAGTATGTAACAATAAAATTCAACAGAATACCTTTATTTAAAAAAAGGTGAATGTGGGTATGATGTCAAGAGTCTTTTAAAAAGTTGGCGGGTTTAAGCCTATCGATTGAAACCTTTGCCTCCCTACCATAATCAACGAGTGTGAAATATTTTTGCGAACGTTCCCTTACCCGAAATGGCCCTAAATACGCAGGTTTCAGACCTAATGAATGTGAATCATTACACACGAATACATGCGTAACGGAAAACAAATCTTTATGCACATATGAGGAAGCGGTGGAAATAGTTGCTGTCCTGGTAAGTGCATCTGCTGCTACGTTCTGCGAACCTTTTAAGAAACGAACATGAGTAGTAAAATTTGAAATAAATTCAATGTGCCGAAATTCTCCGGGTAAATAATGGTCTGCGGAACCTCGAATGGTGGAACAGATCGCCTGGTGATCGGTGAAAATGCAAAATTTTTTGTATTCTATGTAATAGCGAAATTTCTTAACTGCGAAATCAATTGCTAGGAGTTCCCGTGAAAATATACTATATTTACGCTCTGTAGCAGTTAATTTCCTACTACAAAAGCCAACGGCTTCCAAACACCGTCTTCAAACTGTTGTAAGACCGCTCCATTGATAGAGGAAGAGCTATCGGCCGCTATACTAATTTCAGCGTCTTGCTTAGGATGAACCAATAAAGTGAAATTAGCTAATGCGTCTTTTGCTTTACAGAAGGCTTCTAATTGTTTCGATGTCAAGTTGACAGGCTTGGTAGTAGCCTTCCCTGGCAACACTAGCTCATTTGAGGGGGTTAGAAGTTCTGCGCAATGAGGAATAAACTTGTGAAAATAACTGATTAATTTAATAACGTTACGTAGCTGCTTCTGATTCGTAGGTACAGGAAAGTCTTGTACCGGCTGAACTTTGCAAGTTTGTGGAGAAATCCCATCACGTGAAACATGATGACCAAAAAATTTAATTCCGCTACTGCGAATACGCGTTTATCCAAATTAAGAAGTAATCCAAATTTTTGCAAGCGTTCAAATACAAGTGTGAGATGGTGGATGCGTTCCTCATCATTCCTACTAAAAATTATTATATCGTCTAGATAATAATATGTAAAACTTAGCTTCGCAAGAGCCTGGGAGATGAACCTGGACCAAGAAGCAAGAGCATTCCCCAACAAAGTTTAACCTTAAATACTGGTAAGCTCCTAGGGGAGTGGTGATGGCGGTCTTCGGGACGTCTTCGGGCTGGATTGGTATTTGGAAATAGGCTTTCTTCAGATCCAGTTTACTGAAGACCCGTGATCCAGCCAGTTTTGTTGAGAAATCTTGCAGAAATGGAATGGGAAAGCAATCAGGAACAGTCACAGCGTTCAATCTTCTGTAATCGCCGGCCATCCGCCAATAACGTCAGGTTTGGCCACCATGTGTATGGGAGTTGCCCAGGGACTGTTGGAGGGCTGGATGATTTCCTGATCTAAAAGATCCTGCAGGTGACATTCAAGAAAATGCAATTGGTTAGGGTTGAGCTTTCTGGGTTTGGCTGAAATAGGAGGACGTTCTGTTTCAATCCTGTGGAACGTATTGTGTAAGATTGGTTTGCTAATGTTGAAATCTTTGGTAATGTCGGGAAATTGATTTACTAATGCTCGAATATTGGGTTGGACGTCGGGGTCACCAAAATGTTGTTATCTGGGTTGAATTCCAGACTCCAATACAAAGATAAAAACAAGGTTTTAGGAGAACGTGTTGTTTATTTTAATGGAAAACTCTACAGTACATTAAGAGAAATTATTTAATTTTTTGTTTTAGTACCACGTTTAGCCCTCTACTGAGCTTCAACGTTTTCAAATTTTGGGGTGTCGGACAAAAATAGGCAACTTATTTTTTTTATGGCAGTTTATGTAATAATAAACATTGTAAGCTGTTTTGTAGTAAAAATAGAAGAGTAGTAGTACAAAATAATATATTTTTCACAAATGTTTAAAATAAGTTTACACATGACATAGTACAAATCGAACAATAAATCACAAAATTTCAAAATGTGGGAAATTGGTTTACACTGCTGCAAAATCTTGTTTGGTCTCGAAAGAGGGCATTTGTGATCTGGAGTTTAATTTATTTCGTATTGCACCGACTCTGGACACTTCTCCGGCCACGGATAGGGCAACTTCTGTAACCATTTTCACGCAGCGTTCTACTGCTTGCGTGTGGCAAGGAAAAGGCGAAATATCTATTAAATCTTTCTCTCCTCTTCCTCCTCCTTCCTGAGCATTGTTTGTAGTTGCTCGTCAGGTATGAAGCATAGAATAGGTGGAGGAGTTACTTGAAAATCAGCCCACACTATCATATCGATGTATTCCGTTGCAGAAAAATTTATTTTTGGTGGCTTAAATACTCTGATAGACGTAGACTTACTGCTTTTTCTGGCTTTAATAATTCTTCTCACGGCAAGTTGCCTGATGTGAAATCGGCTATCCAACATCATTGTTAAAAGTAGATTTTCCGGATGAGCGAAAAATCCATTCCTTTCCAATACAGGATCGAATATTGACTTCAGATCATCAAGTGAGAAGCTCCTTTGATGCACGAAGGTTTCCGTTTTATTTCGAACCATACAGGAGCGTAAACTTTCATAATATACTCCACTAAAATTTTCAAGTTTTCGTCTGAATCCTTGGTCGAAACATATAGTCGTAAAACCCCATTGGCCGTAGTGAGTCAGCGAGAATGTTTTAACTTTCCGGGATGTCGATTTGCGAGTTCTAGGGGAAAATTCCCAGAAGCTACGGCTTGATAGATCTCATAAAGGTATATTTGATCCGTGCTCAGGTTGTTAACTACATCTTGTCCAATGTCGCGCAAGTTTCCAGCTACTGGCATAAAAACTAAAACTGGATTTTTATCGCAGACGGTCAAAGCTTTTCCGATAGAGTCAGAATACTCTCGGGGTCCAGTAAGTACAACCATCAAGGCTAGTAAACAAATGCCTTAGTGGCAATTCATTTGCGTGTAGTAGGCAAATGAACCACTGAAGTGGTCTGCCTGAATATAGTTCAAAAAATCGAATAACACCGCTCTTCCAGCCGGTGTTAGTGGGTGTTCCATCACAACCAATACAAACAATATTCTCAGAATCTAAACCGAGCCTTGAAATAAAATTTATAATAGCGTCAGATATCGCTTGACCTGTCCCAGCAGGTGGCGCAACATGGCCCAAGTATATAGAACCTGCTTCAGAAAAGATCGAAATATGTTATTTTGGAATAAAAACGTTTTTCTTTCTTCTCTATGTTGAAAGTTTTATCTTTCCTTCCATCGAAATATATACTTTTGAGTTCAATCGTGGATAGTTTTCCCTGGTGATGTTTCCTTGATTTTGATACTGTTCTGCGAACTTTATTCTTGTCAATTACGAGGGTGTTGTCCTCAGTCGTAATAAGCCCAACATCTTGCAACAGCAGAAGCGACTGCAGCTGCTGCTCGATTTGATACCCCGTATCGATCACACACTTTCGCCAAAGATGGTAGATCTGATCTATTCCTTTTGCTCGTGGATGTTAATGTTGACGGCTCTGGAATTGTTGAACTTACTTCAGAAATATCTGGTTTCATGGTTCTTGTTTGTAGACTGCTTGAGCGAATCATAGAAGTTACCTTAGTCGAAAGTTCCGTTTGGGAAGGGCCCCTTTTTCTTTGCTGTCTTTTTTGTAGTGTTGCTGTTGCCTCCTTATCAACAGCACCAATTATCATTGTTGTATTGCCGCTCTGGTCGGTGAGGAAATCCCGTTCTAATGCTGGTACTTTTTTTGATTTCACGCAGGTGCAAAAATTGTAAAAATCACACTTACAAGCTGCAATATCAAGCAATTTATATGCGACATTGGTAGTCAAGTTTGCAACCTTTTCATCATATTTACTGGTTTTTTTTACTATTGGGGAATCGAATTAGCTTCCAATACGCGTCGTAATTAGTTTTCAAAATGTTTGAAACTCTGGTCTCAATCTTTTTCGTAACAATACTAAAAATTTCTGAATTGGGTGGTTGTTTTCTTTCAAATATTTTTTTGTGGATGCACTTTATAACGTCTTTTATAGTGGGAATTTCTTCGGATCTAGGTCAGAATACGCACCAAAGAATGGACAAGTCACTTCAGCACGCTTTGCCCCAAAACTCATGATTACTGTTTCTGTCTGGATTAAAAATCACTTCTTAGACGTTTACACTGTTTACCTTAGTAATAACAGTTTATATTAAGTTCAAGTTCAACAAAACACTTACTGATAACAAACACAGAAAACACATCCTACGATAAAGCACAGGAAACGAATGAACGAAGATGAATACAATATGCTTGTTCGACAATAGCATTTCGCGCATGACTCGTTGCAAATGACCTTTTGGGCGTCCTGAAAACCGGTTGCAAGTGGATTCAGAAAGCTAAATATAGCGAATTTATTGTTTAGAAAGAGGCCTGATCACTTCTAGGAATTTAAGTAAAAATGTATAAAACAAGATGAGGATGTGAGTGAAATTGTTTTTTTTGGAAAATTTGACTGCAAGTAGAGGGCTAAAAATACTACCAAGGATTTTTTATACCAGTTTTTCCGTCATCACCTCGTCAATATGCAACTTTTGAGTCCTATTACATTTTTTTTTTAATTAGCCCGCAATATCCCATTGTTGGGCAAGGGCCGCCCCCATAAGGGGGATTACATTAGAAAATTAAAAAAAGAAAATTTCGGCCCGCACCAATGACCATTCTAGCTGTGCAACCCGGGGCCCCAACCTCACAATATGCTATATAGTTTCCCCATAAAATGGGGAAGGAGGAGGTTACAGAAGGCTATAGCCTCACGTTCCAGTGCAAACGGCATCATATGAGTTTCAAAAATATTTTCCCAATCATCCAAATCGAGTGTTCTATTGGTTTAGCAATTTATAATAATGGGAGCGAGCAACAAGCAGCAGACCACAGTCAGAAGTGTATATTGTTTTGCAATTACACAGTAGTGGAATTCCATTTAGTCAAACAGATTTTCAATAAACGAAAAGAAGCGCAATAGGTTGAGGAGGAGAGGGAGTCAGAGGCTACTAACTTTCAGAACAAACTATACTAAATGAATTATAAAAGTATTCGTTGAAATCATACAATCATCCAATTCTCTTCATCACAGCAAGTTTTGATTATACGAAAAGACAGTAACGATTTCTGTATGATAGGTTGAGTGAGACAAGTGGTTTCCAATAATGGGATGGAGGATGCAATAGGCTGCAACCTTAGGCCACACTGTAAAATTTGTCAAATACGCTTGGAACATATTTTTTGGAATTACACATTAGATTTTGAATTAAAGATAAGAATGCCTTTAGAACCATGGGTTGAGAAGGGAAGGGAGTTAGGAGCTAAAAAGCTCTCAATGCAAATGGTACTAAATGATTTTAAAAAACACCTTCTTTCTATAATCCAATTTCAGTAGGTTCTGATGTAGCCAAAACGACCTGAATGATCTCGTAATAATATATTGAGATAGGTAGGGTGTTTTAGAATAATGGGTTTTACGGGAGGAAGAAGAACAGGCTACAGCCTTTTGGTACAATGACAAGTGAGCCAATTGAGTTACAATTGTGTTCGAAATTAAAAAAAAGAAGGAACAAGAAGAAGAAAAGGAAGAAAGCGGGGCACCAAATAGATATTGAACATATTTCTTGTTGCTCCACAATAATGTCTTACTATTTATTACAGTCTTGATTAGAAAAGAAACTGTAATGACTTTGTTCTCATGGGTTGTGGGGGAGTGAGGCAGGAGGCTACAACATAGGGGGCAATCATGGGAAAAATCGATTTTAAAAAATATAGCTAGCAACTCCTTAATAATGCAGTGGTCTTCGATTAAGTAGATTTGGATAAAAATAAGACATACTCTATAACTTTGCAATGATGGATTGAGGAGGGCGGTACACGAAATCATACCATAACCTTCGCTCTCTGTGTAACTGTATAATTTTTTTTTCCGCTGTAATCCAATTTCGTTTAATCCGGCAGGTTTTGATTAAAAGGAAATAGCCTATGTAACAGTACTGTAAATGTTATGTGGAGGGGAGGGGCAAAAAGGCCACAGCTTCCGATGTAGTAAACTGAAGAAAAAAATGGATTTTAGAAATATTTCTTGCTAGCCCAAAATAACCCAGTCCTATTCATTTTTGCAAGTTTTGATTGAACAACAAGGACCGTATTACTTCACAAAGATATGTAGGACACCAGGACAGCCTCGGGTCACAGTAAAGAGGGTGCAAGAGAATTTCAAAATGTTTACCCTACAATGAGCCGTTCATTCTTATTACACGAGTACGACTCAAAATGATAGGTTTAGAAGTCTTTAGAAGCTTAGCTTGTACTGAAACGGGGCGTTGAAACCTTACAGTAATCTAATCCGTGCCTATATGCAAGTCTTACGTGGGTTCATTCCGCCCCGAAAGACTTTCACTTGCACGTCTTCATTTTTATTTATTATTAAAATGTTTTTTTGTGTTCAATCCGGACGCACCACGCCTGGTCCGCTGCAGCCTTGTCATTAGTAATGACTTTGACCCACTTTCTGGATAAATCTTCACGCGCCACTGATTAATTACGTACATGAATGTATCCCCGGGACAAGCCGTTTTCTTTGAATTTCACTAATGGGAATCCGGCGGTAATTTTAATTTCTTGGTTGCATAGTGCCTCGTTATCCGCCTATTATTACGTCGGTTATATAATCTGGAGGTATCACGTAAAGATCAGGCTGTTTTTCGCAGCTTTGTGTTGTGCAGGATTAGTAACAATACGCTATTAATGCAGAAAATTGCATTCGATGGGTGTAGTCTAATAATTTTACCACAGAGAAAGAGAATCTGAGAAATTTAAATAAACTAATGTCAAAAGGTCGTAACATAAAACAGCTGTATGATAAATTTTTATTGTTGAAGAACTTATGTAGAATCTGTATTTGCAATCAGCTCTAATCAATCACTATTGCTCAAGACATAACCTACATAATAAAAGAGTAGGTGTCAAGGATGAGTCCTAATTTTGAAGAAGTCCGAAATTTAGCAACTTCATGTTAGACATGAAACGTCCTCATCTTATTAGACTAAATACCTTTTGTGGAAAAACCCACACCGTTATTGAACTTTCATGAATGAATTTAGTACTTGAAGTTATGAATTATTAACTGATTTTAGTAATCGTTAAAACTCTAAATAATTCTTTACAATCTCTAATTTTTTAAGGATTTTATTAATTTAAAAGTAATATTTCCAAAATCTTAAACAATGTTATATCAAGCGATCCAAAAAAAGCTGATCTCCAGCGGGCTGTGGAATGAAAAGTTACGTCTTTACTAGACTAAAGGAATGTTTATAATGTCAGATAAATTAGTTATCTTTTTTTTGATACGAATTTGACAGATTGTTAAAATGATTTTTAATACATTTCAAAGAGCATTCATTATTGAATCTTACTTTCGGAACGGCTTTCAAGTTGACGGAGAATGGACCTATTCGATTCCTCCTTGTTTTGTGGAATTCCGAGAGAGGTATCCCAATAAAATTATTACATACCGAAAATTTTATGCTTTGGTTAAGAATTTAATCAGCAATTTTCGAGCAACTGGAAGTGTTGGAAGGAAAGAAGCGTCTGGTAGGCCAAAGAAGATAGTACCTGCTTTAATTGAAACTGTAAGACAACGAATTGACGAGGCTCCAAAAACACCAGTTAGACATTTATGCCAGCAAGTTGATGATTTAAGTTACGGTACATGCCACAGAATATTAAGACAAGCGTTGCATCTGCATCCTTACCGCTTTATTTCTGTTCAGGAGCTTTTAGAACAGGATTATCCAAAAAGAATTCAGTTTTGTCGTTGGTTTTTGGATAATTTCAATGATGAGCAGTTAAATTTAACTTTTTTTACCGACGAAGCCTGGTTTTACCTTAATGGATATGTTAATTCACAGAATATGCGGATTTGGAGTACTGAGAATCCACACGTTACAATTAAAGCTCCCCCTCATCCACAGAAAATAGGAGTCTGGGTTGGAATGAGTCGTCATAGGTTAGTTGGGCCAATATTTTTCGAAGGCACGCTAACTGCAGCAAGGTACAGGAACGAATTATTATAACCTTTCTTAAATGAACTTCATGATGATGAGCTACGGGATGGATTTCTGCAACAGGATGGCGCAACAGCTCATGCAGCTGCAGATACAATTAATTTTTTTCGCGAATATTTTGATGACCGAATCATTGGCAGGTATACTGCAACACCCTGGCCCCCTCGCTCTTGTGATGTTACTGTTTTGGACTTTTTTCGATGGCCCTATTTGAAAAACACCATTTTTAAATCTCCAGTTAATGATTTAAACGAACTGAAACTTAGAATTGGAGAAATATGCCAAGAAATTAACAACTCACCTCAATTATTACAAAATGTTTTTGAAGGTATGAGAAGACGAGTTCAGAAATGTTTGGAGGAAGAAGGCAGACATTTTCAACATTTGTTGTGATCATTACATTAGTTCAGGTTTATTCATTTCTTTTACTGTTGCTCAATAAAAGATTTCTGCTCCTAAAAATGACGTTTCATTATTACTTAATTCCAGCTTACACAACCTAATCGGAAATTGACAATATAAACATTCCTTTAGTCTAGAAAAGACGTGATTTTTCATTTTACAGCCCGCTGGGGATCAGCTTTTTTTGGATCTCTTGATATATTACTTATAGTTTTAAAAATCTATCAAGTATAACCATAATAATTTTATGACATAGTTTCCCATTAGCCATGTATTTGAACATATTATATTAAATAAGTAGTTTATGAGATAGGTCGATTCTCTAGCGTTGGTATTAAGCCTTAGCATTAAAACCCACGTTTATCGATTATCATAAAAAATATCTTTAAAGGAATTTTTAGTATATTTGTTTTTAAATTCACCTAACCATTAATTCTACTTATTTCGGGGCAATTTCAGCTACTTGATTAATACATGGAGCTAATATGGATAAATCAGCGGTGCACAATTTTTTCTACTTACGAAACCTTTTTATTGCATGAACTTGATGTATACATAGGGTGCTGACATTGAATACTCAAAGCACAATAATTCAGTTACATTTATGAAAAATCTTTTATGAAAAAGTAGACGGTTGGGGAATTCGAACCACCGCAGTATGATTTGCAAACCAAAATTTTAGCCACGCCGTTACCGTGTTGCAAGCAAATTGTGGTTACAATAAATTATTTTACAGTATTACGTATTTACCACTTAATTGGTTATTACGTGATTAATGTACACGTACGTGTAATCGCTCTAAACGTAATTATTACACAAATGCATATTATGCTTTCCCTCTGAGTCTCATTCAAAGTTAGTAAATAGGCATCGGTATATCAATAATAATACTTCTTCTGCTTCTTCTCCTATTATTAGAACTTCGCTCTGTGCTCTGATTTCTATCTCTCTGGCGATTATGACGTCTAGCACTTTGTTCATCGTTTAGACTTTAGAGTTTAGGGGGTCGACCTGGAGATCTGGGTTCATTCTGTCTATATGGTATCGCTGCTACCGACTTCTGCGTCTCGTTCATCTTCTATATGTACTTGTTCCCTTATACTTATGTCGGGGTTACTACTTTTATTGTTCTTAAATGTTTCATTTCTGTACTTCTCATCGGCTTTTTGGTTTTGGACGATTCTGCACGAGTATTAGGTGCGTTATGTCAAGATCGGTCTCATTAGTGTTTTGTAAATCCTGGTTTGACACTCTTTTGCCATCTCTACCTCTCTTAAGCTTCCTGAAATTTTTGATGTTTTGATGGAGTTCCCTTTAACGTCCTCCATTAGGTTTCTGTCGCTTAATATTTGCGTTCTAGGGTAGTTGAATTTCATCACTTGCTCTATCGACTCATCGTCAGCCATCAGTTTACATCGAATAGGGTCTTTCGCGATTTCTATAGACTTAGTTTTCTTTGCGGATATAATCAAGGCAAATATTTCAGCGGTTTTTTTATCATTAAATTATAAGATGTCTTCGTTGTCTGGTATTAATGTATACCATCGTCAACGTTAGGATTTCCAGAGACTTGACTGCCGCTTGGTAACCTGCGCTCACTTGTTTACCTTCATTAATAATTATTTCATTCACTACTACGTTGTTGGGAGCAGCGTGGCGGACAAATGCGAGTACTCGTCAAACAGTATTCAACGATTCGCGGGGTTACCACTTGGATAAGTGACCAAAAATCTACGCTTGCACATTGCTGCCCATGGTGCCTCAGAGAGTATCTAAAATTATCGGTACCCCAGGGTTAGTGCGGCACAGCACTAACTACCTCAAACAGGGTTAAAGTAGCAGTCGGGTGCGGAACTGCCTCCGGCCTTACCCGCTTTCGTTCCTCGTACGACATTATGTATTACTATAATACTATACTAAAACGTAGTAAATAAAACAAAGTCGAATTGTTTTATTTACTACGTTAATAACTTATCCCATTATGAGACCTTTGGACATCAACCAGTTCACCAGTTCACTATACTAATAGTTCAGAATGTCTCTTTGTGGGATTCCGACCCTGACGTCTATTGTCTTCGTCACTATGTGGTCCACACATTCTAGCCAACGGATTTCATGAAGCCTTGTATCTTCAATTTATAAATGGAAATTTACCACCGCCATTGTCCGGTGAAGTTCCATTAGCAGTTAGGTTAAATTGTTGGTTCCAACATGATGGTGCACCGTCACATTGTGGAATACTTCTTCTTCTTCTTCTGATTGGTTTTAAACCAGTTTTGTGCACATGGAGTATAGGCAGTCCCTTCACCTTGTTCTCGCGGATGATGATTTGTCTCTTGCGATTTTAACAATCCTATTCTCGGTTATTCGTGTTATGTGCTGATTCCATTCTTGCCTTTTACTATTAATCGATTCGTTCACCGGTATGAGGTTGCATGTTTCTCTTACCTCCTCATTTCTTATATGGTCCGTTCTTGTTTTGTTAATTTTTGGCCTTAGCATCTTTATTTGTGTTACTTCAAGCGTTTGTTTGATTTTCGCAGCGTCTGGTCTGATTTCAGCGGTATAGGTCATCATCGGTCTAACTACACTTTTATATACTCTAATCTTTATTTTCGCTGTAAACTTTTATTTCTCCATATTGCGTCACCTGAGCAAACCTGAACCTCTACTTGCTTTTAATGCTTGTTCTCTCACTTCTTTTTCTAGTTGATCGTGGCTTGTCATTTCTATTGTTTGATTTATTACTCTTTCGACTTCTAGCTTGCACCTTACAGGTTCTTTCGATATTGTCATTGTATGTGTTTGTTCGCTTGATATTAACATTTTGTATTTTTGGCACTCTCTATTGAATTAGAATAACATCCTTTGCAGATCGTCTTCACTTTCTGCCACCAACACAGCATAGTCCGCGTAACAAATAATTAGTATCTTGGAGTTTCCCATTTTGTATCCTCTACAATTTTGCATGCTTTTTATTATTTCGTCCATGATTATATTGAACATAGTGGACTCGGGAGTCGCATTGTCTTATTCCTTTTCTTACTGATATAGGAATGCTTAGTTTTCCATTATTCCCTAGGGGAGAGTTGGGTAAAACGGGATACTTGGTGCAAGTATATTTGTAACTTCTTAAGGAACAAAATTATACTGGTAATTTTTTTCCTGGTAGTTAAGGATATCCACGCTTTCATGCAACGTGGAAATTTATTGAGATATTGATGCGCAACCGAAAAAACTACCGTTTTTTAAAATACTGCGAAGTATTCTGTTTTGGCTACCTAGTCGGGTAAAACAGGATATTAGTTGTCATTGTGTGTGAAATTTAGAGATAGTTTTTACCCCCAGTAAAGTTAGAAGATTAAACTACGAGTAGAAGGAAATATCTTTATTTTCATACGAATGAAATTAATTTCCCGCACAGAATGCGCACGAGAACTCCTCACACTCTTCACTTTCTACTTCGGTGCAGGCTTCGTGGGCCCAACCTCCACATTGCTGGCACTTAATCCATCCATCTTCTGATTTGGAATTAGAATATTGGTCATTGAATTAGATGCAGACTATGTCTTCTGCTTTATCTTCTTCATTTGAACTACTACCTTCCTTTCTGATTGGTTCCTTTGCCTTTGACTTTTTTGCTTTTGATTGTTTAGCGATTTTCTCGTTTGCTTTCTTGTTGCCACGGTTCAAATCAAGTTTAGACTTTCTGCTACACTTTGGATTACAAGACTCCTCTAGATCCCTTTTATAAGGCGATGATGTTAGAATAGTAGTTTTACCTCGCCTCTTATTATTAGGGTTAATTTTCCTACGGGCGTGGGGAATTGGAACAACTTGCTCAGATGAAACTATTAAATTCGTCATCTTGCTTGTTACCTTTTTGTGTGAAGTGTCGGACGATGAGCATGAGGGAGTCGCATTTGCATAAAACTTTGTAGAAGAAATGGGACCGGCTTCTTAGTATAAAGTTCTAAGTGGCGTTTCATGAATTACTTCTTTTCCAAGTCTTGATGGTGGAGTAACTGGATGCGCAATTAAAGGATCAATATTTTCCATGTTTGTATTTTCAAGACTGTCTTCCAGAGCCCGATTTGTTGTTTCTGCTGGCTCAAACATCAATTCCGGAAAGACATCTGGATTTATTGGACAAATTCCTGTTTTACGAAAGTCATTAACAGCGGTTTGGATGCTAGCAGCCTTCATGAACGCATCACCAAATAGTTTTCCAATCTGTGATATAGTAACAGGTCGGCCTGGATGTTGCTGCATCCACTTATTAACTTCTGAACTACAATATTTGCTCAATGGCGCCATGAAGCACACGTCCAGCGGCTGCAAGCGGTGTGTAGTATGTGGAGGAAAACATAGCAATATAACATTATTTTCTCTAGCCTTTTCAATTACTGTTAAACTTTTAGTGTGCGTTGCATGGCCATCTAAGAGCAAAAGAACAGGGCTGCCCTTAGCCGGTCTGGAAAATTGAATAAAGTTCTCGAACCAGCTTACGAAGATTTCCTTCTGCATCCGTCCAAAAGAATGGTAAGCAGCTGTACTGCCGGGCGGTGCATTATCCAGAAGCGCAGGTTTTGCCTTTACTCGGGAAAAAACGAACATTGGTGGCATGAACAGTCCTGGAGCGCTCATGCAAATTTCCAGTGTGACAAGGATCCCACGTTCGGCTGAAGATATATTGCCAACTTGTCTCTTTCCACGCAATGCTAAACATTTCGAACGCTTTTTTGGAACAGTCATTATACCGGTCTCATCCACATTATAAATGCGGTCAGGAGTTGCTTGTATTTTTCATTTGCTTCGCAAAGCAGCGAGAAAAATTTTTCAACGGCGGGCGTATTAAAACCCATAGCTCTAGCAAGTGAGGTAGGTTCTGATGTTCGCAGTGTAATCATTGCATTTCGTTTTAGAAAACCGTACACCAAGCTTTTTCGGCTTTTTTCTTGTTTTCATTAAACTGATGTGATAATCCGTTACGGGTTGCAAGTTCAAAAGCTAAACTACGTAGGTCGCTTAATGAGAAACCAAAGAGACGAGCCTCCATAGCTAAAATATGTTGTGCCAGTTCAGATTCTTGTTCTGCAGAAAAAACTGCTTTATAACGTCCTAAACCTTTTCTAGAGAACAGTTCCCGAGGAAGTATACATCTCTTCACCTTTTTAACCCTTGCTTCTAGGGTAGTGCGAGGCACCTCATATTTTTTGGATTCTTTATGTATCCCTCCAAAACGTGTTCGACTGCCTGGTGCGTAGAAACTTCATTCCACGACTGCCTGTTCGTCTTTGTTTTGTATTTTCCCATTGTCTAAAGCAATCAGAGAAGCCATTTCAATTAAAATCCCGTTCCGGCACTGAAATCTGTCGGATGGACAAAACAGGACAGTATCCCTTTTTGACCGACCGTAAGGTATCCGGTTTTACCCACGTAAGTTCAAATATGTAATTGATCGAATTATCGATATTTAGGAATATAGATTCTAGGGTACAGTACCGAATAACTGATCAATAGTATCATAAGATTATAAGAATTTACTCACTAGCAACGTATTAATACATTTTACAACGTAAAAATATTTATAATTGTAGCACTGACAATTTACTGTAGCCACACTTTTCAGATAAACTATTTCATTTGGCACGAAACCAACTTTACGTATTACAGTCAGCGGCCTTAACTACAAATATGCAATGTGTCGTTATTGTAACGGTGATTAGGTAGACGGCCCCACTTATTAAAAAAATAGTTGGGAATCCTGTTTTGCCGACTATCCCGTTAAATATTTTTTGTACCATCTCTTTAACTTGACCTGTCATTTTTTTCTCCTCCATACATGACATCTTAACCAGTAGACTTCCTATTTTTTTTGTTTCTTTACAAATTCTTCCACTTCTTCCAAATCAATTTCTATTTATGTGTCATTTATAATATTTGGGATATTCACTTTGGTGTATTCACTGTCTTTTTGTGTGAAATAATCTACCCAATCTGGTTTTCCTATTTTTTGTGTTTCTCGTATTTCTCTAACTTCCTCTCTTTGTTCTCTCATCATCTACCATAGCTGCTTAAGCCCGCTATAACAATCGGATTCTAAACTTTTTGAGTGTCGTTCCCAGTATTCTGCTTTTATTCTCTAATTTGCAGCATTTACTTGATTTCTTACAATTATGGAATACAACCGAGAAATTTCGTAATGAAAATTTCCCTGAGAGACGGTTTGGACGAGGTGGATCCATACCATGGCTTCTTAGATCACCAGATGTGCATCCGTTTAATTTCTTTTTCTGGGGCCATTTGAAAGAAAACGTTTATTGCGGATCTGTTGCGAATTCTGAAGATGTAGTTAGAATTCACGCTGCTGTGGCGTCAATAAACGGCAATATGCTACAGAGGGTTCGTGCTCCATGATAAATCGTGCGAATGTTTACCTTTTTTGCTAATATTATTCGTCTAAAAAGTTTAATATAAATAGTAAATTCGTTTATCAATAACTCGATAACCAAGGACAATCAAATTTCCAATAGTCATTTTCGATTTGTTTTAGCCTCCTGAATCAAATCAATTTTGAAACACTTTGTATGCATAACATTTTATACAGTGCAATTTATATTATTACAGATATAAAACTAAGAAAACAGAAATTTTCTATTTTAATTTAATGGTTTTTTTCTTAATTTTGATGCATGAATCGGTTTACAGAATCATGTTTTCTTTTTTATTTTCTATGCCACCCTTAAAGTTTACAATTTTTTTGAAAAACTGAATATTATTTCTAATAAAACATTTTCCAGGCGTGTTCCTTTTGAAAAATCGTGGTGACGCCCCTGACTTCACCTTACATAATATACAGAGAGATCAAAAAAGAACTTGATTACAGCAAGCCATGACTTTTTTTTCGTAGGTCGTAGATCAAAAATATCCTATCAACTGTCATGAATACGAACAAAAAAAAAATCATGGCTTGCTGTAATCAAGTTCTTTTTTTGATCTCTCTGTATAATGTAACTTTAATGTCTGTGGATTAATGATAATGGGTTATTGTGTTGTGCGCTTCCTAGAACTAAAATGGTATTGTACTACTTCTTTATTCTCACAGAAAAATAACAAAAAAGCCAAATATTTCACATTTTAAATTATTAAAACAAGTTTATTTTAAATGTTAATTAAATTCATTTTCTTTGCTCAAATCGGTGGTAACCAACGAAAATAAATCGAACTTGTTCAAACCTACCGGTGAGCATATTTCAGTAATCGTTAATTAAATGTGCACAACAATTACAAGGTGCAAGATGAGCAGGTGTCTAATTAATCTTCTCTTTTTTCAATCCAATGACCAGAGTTTCTTCACAAAAGGTGAGAACAATCAAGGTAATTTATAGGCACAAATTTCTGTTATTGTAAAATTGGGAAAGCCAGCCGTGACTTATGCTTATTCAGCGAGACCTTCGACCTAGACCCAAAATTCGTTGAAAATAGCAACGCAACCTTTTATTGTGCTATAATTATCTGTTAATGATGATCTATTATTGGTTTATAGACTTAATGGCCAATTAAGTGCTTGTTATTCTTTCAGAAACATGGTTCGATTGAGAAAACGGATTTAACTTTTAACGAAAGTAAAATACGGAGTGTTCGGTTTAATTTTGTTCGCTGTAGGGGGTTAGGAAATTATCATAAATTATATAACTCTGTCTCTTTTTATGGTAGTTAGTGGTTAGTCAATATCTCAAAATGTTGCGAAAAACCTGATTATTTTGGCTTTCCTATGTATTGTTTATAAGATTACATTTTATTTTCATTTATAAATTTGATGTGACAATTTTTCGTAATATACAGCAAAGACTTGGAAATATTTTAGACATTTGCAACCTTCATGGAAATCCGAAGTTTCTTGGTAATTAACCAAAGCGACATATTTTATAATTTGAATTTTCATCGTTGGATAAAATTAAGGGAATGGAATTTTTTGAAATTTACATAACATCATATCCTTTACAGTAAGTAAAATTTCAACGATGAACCAAATTACAGCAGAGAAAAACGTGTTTGATGATGTATTCTAGCACTATTCTTCCAGATTTCGAGATTTCACAATTTTAGATACTACCCATAAAATCCCACGAGGCAATCTCATTTAATTGACTTATACATCATCATCATCATCTACTTCATGGATTAGGCCTTCGGGCCTGTTCCAACTCCAGTCGCCATCTCGCTGTCGGTCTCTCTACATCTTGCCTTCCTCTTGGTTTGTAGGTTAGTGTTTGTTTTGGGAGTCTTGCCGGGTCCATTCGTTGCATGTGGCTTTCCCATTGTTGCCTTTGAAGTTGAATTCTGTCTTGCAGTGCGGTTACCTTTAAATCATCCTTTATTTCTTCATTTTGTAATCGGTCCGCTCTTGTGTGTGAAATGACGAAGTTAAACATAGTTATCAAACTCGTTTAACGGCTCACTTGTCCCAAATGAACACGGAGGAAAATATAGAAGCAGAATGGAATAATATACGAACCGCAATCCAACAAGCAGCCGAAGAAACATTGGGGATGCGGAACAAAAACTATAGGAAGAAAGGATTGAAGATATGGAATATTAACTTGGCTCAATTGGTTAAAGAAAAGAAAGATGCATACAGAATAGTTAATAGAACAGTAGAAGCAGAAATAACATACAAACGTAAATGTGTCATAGCGAAAAGGGAAATACGGAGTACTCAGAGGCAAAGCTGGGACAAATACGATGATGGTCTCGAAACAGGCATACATGGAAGACAAGAGATGGCCTACAAAATAATGAAACACTTGAATAAAAGCGAAAAGGACACTGCACGTCTAAGTATAATTAGTACAGAATAATGGAAACAACACTATAAAAAGCTTTGGTATAACGAGAATTCAGTAAAAGAAGACGAAAATGGTAATGAAAATATCGATAATAACGGTGGAGCAGACCAAATAATAATACAAAAATTGGAAAAGGCGATAAAAACGTCAAAAAATCGGAAATCTGCTGGTATAGACAACATCAACACGGAACTGATAAAGCAAGGAGGCTTACTCCTAAAATTTAGGCTATTGCACTTAATAAACATGTGCTGGACCCAATATAAAATTCCACTACAATGGACAACAGAAAGTGATATCATTATTTAGAAAAGGCAACCGTGACAACTGCGAAAACTGCAGGGGCATAAGTTTACTGACAGTAGGCTATAAACTCTATTCAAAATTTTTTACAAATAGATTGCGTCCAATAGCGGAAACACTAGCCGGTGAGGAACATAATGGTTTCCGGAAAGGACGATCATGCACAGATGGAGTCATAACACTAAAGTTAATTATAGAAAAACGCAGAGAATATAATTTAGAAGCTCACATCGCTTTTATCGATTACATGAAAGCATTTGACGGAGTAAACCGCTCCAAACTCTGGCAAATACTCGACAACAAAGGTATACCGTCTCATTTAATAATACCTATAAAAAGTCTCTATAAAAATACGAAAATAACTATAGACATAGGTGAAGAAACACCCAGGAAATTATGTAGAAACTAACCAAAGATAAGTGTGTGGCATGTCACCCACCCTCGTTAATTTATATGTGGACGAGATTCTTAATGTATGGAAGAAAGAAGCGCCTTCTGGAATATACGTAAACCCTGATACCTCAATAAACTCCATATTGTACGCCGACGACCAAGTAATCATCACCAATACCGAAGACGAACTGCAGATAGCTGTACATACGTCAAGTATAATATCTGATAAATATGACTGCAAAATATCCACAACAAATACCAAAACAATAGCTTTCAAAGGCAAAGAACCAATCAGATCCAAAATAGTAGTAAACAACGTGAATTTAGAACGAGTCTCTGATTTCAAATATCTGGGATGTGAAGTAACATACGGGTATGATAATGATATCAAAAATAAGCTTAGCTACTTTCAAGCAATGTGCAGTACAATACGGAGGTCCATTGGAAACCAAACAAGAAAAGACACCCAAATTGACTTAAACATACAGGGTGTATCGGAAATAGGTACAAATATTATATCCGATGGTATATTACAGTATATACAAACTAGAAAAAACATTTCTTTGGCAATGGGACCCTTAAGATATGAGAAAATAATAGTTGAAAATTTGACCCAAAATTGTTTGAGTACCGCACGATAATAACAAAAATTTGAGTTCAAAGACATGTTATGCAAAAGAGAGTAAGATAGAAGTGCAAAAAAATTCCTTATCACCTGCCACAAACCAATACTATTAGTTAGGTCAGCAATTTCTATTGAGTCTGTTGTTGTTATCACAAGCCAGACAAATTTTTACGTGTTTGCCACTTTGGATTTACTTTACAATTAGGTAATAACCTTCTACAGCTTAAATGCATTTTCTACGTATCCTCAGCAGTTCTCAAACAAAACTTTATTTTATTTTTTAATTAAAAAAAATAAACATAATGATTTTTGAAAAATGAGTAGTAAGTACCATTGAATTCTACTTGCGCAATCTATTACTGGTTTAAATATTTGTACCTATTTCTGATACACCCTGTATATATATTAATTACAATTCAGGGTCCAAGTACTAGTAAAATGTATTTACAGAATTTACAAAAGAGTTTGGGCGGTTATTTTCGCAAATATGTTTTACTCGCACGCTATACCAAAATGTCAAACTTCCCGGTAATTTATCTCAAGCAATATGCTTTCTAATTCTCGACATTATGTTGACGTGAAAAATTAAAGAAGGCAAGGGGAATGTTACAATTCTCCAATGATGAGCAAAATTAAAACGTAGACTGAAATTACAGAATATTTTGCGAATGTTTTGACAATTTTTTCAGATATGTTTTACAGTTACGAAAATGTTGAGCGACTTGGCAGTTTATCCAAAGTATATATTCCAGTTGCTGAAATTTCCTTGATAAGAAAAATTCTGGAAGAAAAAGGTTGTATATTCTAGATATTCTTAAATGCTGTGACAATTAGAAACTTTGTGTAATTTGGCTGGGAATTTTCCATATTCTAAATAATAGTTAATGTTGAATTTCTTGGCAATTTAATTGAAATTGCATCTCTTTTAATTGTTGATATTCATGGCAAATGGTAAAAAAGTCCAATTTTCTAACCGTTTAGGAGACACTTGTTGTTTTTCTTTTAAACATTCTTAGAATCCACTAAAATTTGACACGTTTGTCTAGTTTATGCGACTTCAAACCAGTCTCAATTTTCTAAATTATGAACAATAAGTAAAATTAAACTAAAGAAATTGAAATTTCAATAAAATTTATAATATATCCAGGTAGATTTTAGACAATTTCTCATATTATTGTAGTTTGGCAGATTTTATTGACGTAAATTATAAAAAAAAATTAAATTTGCATTTGCATATTTAGATTATTTTGAAAGAAAATTGCCAATTTTTAGATATTTTACTGTCCATGAAATTCTATTAGAGTTTTTTGTGCTTTCAAGCGAGCGTTGCGCGTTTAAAGTGCCAAAGACATAGGGGACCTACAGCTTAATGCGGGCTGCGAACCATGGGAAGCGTCAACAGTTCTACTTCAGAGAATAGTTACTTGGCAGAATAATTTGCTGGTTTGCCTTGCGAGAGAGAACGGCCGTTAAAAATCCGATGTTCTGGTAATAAGAATGGAACCCCAGACCTTCAGCGTAGAAGTCTAACGCGCTAACCTACAGCCTATGAGCGGGGCACAGTCTTTTGTAATCAGTAAAATTGAAGCAGAGTAATTGGATTTTCAAACGTTTTTAATTTTTAGCAATTCTTCTCCTGAAATGTTTAACTTTCATGGAAATAATTCTTTGCCGCCATTTCAGAAATATTTCGAGAATAATTCGAAAATAATTTGTGATTTTTAGATATTTTTTAGCATCTTCGAGATGTTAAAAAATAATACATGAAAAAATTTAATAATAATCTTTAAACGTTTTTCTTTCGATATACAGGGTTGCTCATCAGTGCGTCGATACGCACATTCTAAAATATTTTTAAATATACAGGGTGACTCGCTATAGCGGAATATCTACAAGGTATTATTTTTAAATAGAACACCCTCTATATACTTTTGAATTCAGCGTAAAATTATGTTTCCGACGATGTCCTGTTTTCTGATTTACGCTAAGACGTTGTCGAGTTTATGTAAACAATGTAAAAATTTTGGTCAGTTTAACAAATTAATTCGATGCATGAGTATTTCGAATATATATTTTGCATTTATGTAGCTAAGTGATGTACTAGAACGACACATATACCAAATATTAATTGTATAATACACGGTGTTTCTTACACCAGGGCAAATGTAATTTACTTCAAGAAGCATTTTCTCACTTTTTTCAAATAGAACATTCTATATATTAGTATATTTTTGAATTCGCACGTTAATTCTTCCGAATTTTTGTGAATACTGTCCAACACCTAACTTCGATATATTCAGAGATATTTTTACTTTTTCTTGCAAACCATTGCTTTAGTAACCTTTTTGCCTCTATTTAATCTAGTAGCCATGATTTTAATATAAACTAGGCTTGGAAATGGAAAGAGCAACTCTAAATTTTTTCTTAAAACTTTTTTCAAAGTGGTAGCCCAAACCGAAATATTCATCATTATGTAATAGAAATAAAAACGAATTGCAAGTTGATGGACAAATACAATGGTATGTAAATGCTTGGGAAGATATTGTGGGCGATTTTGTGATTGGGTCTCATTTTTTAATAGACATCTGCATAGTGCACAATATTTGTATTTCTTGCAAAATGTCCCCAGCACGATGGTGCTCCAGCATATTTCGCACTAGTTACTCGACAGTTCTGGAATCAAAAATTTGGGTCTACAGTTCGCGACTGTACCGTTAATTGGCCGCGTAGATCGTCAGACTTGAAAAAACTGAATTTTTCCGACATATATGTGTACCAGATCCCTACAACTACCGCAGAAAATATGGGGCAACGCATAATACATGCATGGTACAATTTCCGCGGAGTCGTTACGATAAATTATTATATTATATTATAAATTTCTGAAAGGGGTTGGGATGGCTCAGTGGTAAGAGAGTCAAGCTTTGTATGTAATAGTCCAAACGCTTCCCGGTTCGAATCTCTCCAAGGTCGGAATTATATTATATTGAACAGAACGGAGGTCACGTTGGACATTTGTTATAAATAAATACTTGAATTGAAATAAAATCATTTTTCTATTTATGTCATTAACAATAACTGTTGTCACTTTATGCCAAATTTTGGCTACCAGATTAAATAGGAATAAGAAGTTTAATTATTTTGTAATGGAAACATCTCTGAAAATATCGATTTTAAATATGCTGGGATTAATCCGCACGAAATTTAAAACCTCCAAATATGAAAAATTAAAGTTTAGCAATTGAATTGCTAATACTTTAACGTTAGAAGCAATGAAAATGGGAAACGTTTTTGTTATCTAATTGCCCATTATGATTATAACAACCCACGCGCAAGTATGTAAACAAATATTCAAGTTTAAAGCACATTTTAAACCAAATTGTAGATCTTAATAGCTACAAAAATGACAAATCTTGTAGTTTAATTGACCTCATAACTGTTGCAGATTTCAAAATTTTACGGTCGTAATTAAAGTAAACGTTTTGTACGTCGGACGATTTAGATTTGATATTAATAATCATTAGGTAATTAGGTTGTCTTGACACATTAAAGTGGATCATCTCATACATGCGCATCCTTTCCATTTTTGAGCGTTGGCTAATTGCAAATTGCGAAATTCGAGTGTGCAATTTAATTACAGTACGCTTAGTTTTCTTTCGAACTCTCATGTTGGTAATCTGCATGAGGCAATTTAAGTGCATTAGGTTAATAATAAATGCCTAGACGAAGAAGTAGGTGAGTTATGTGCATGTCTTTCACTTATTGTCGACTAACGCATGCATTTTACTTTGGACATTATATCGCGCTTCGATTTCTATTTCTTCTTCTTCCTGCTACGGAGCTTCAGAAGACGCTAATTAAAAAAATCGCGGCCACACCTACAAGCCAATAATATGAGCTTACAGAAGGTTTACTATTCCAACTAAATTGTGTTAATGGTCAGGATACACTTGCACTTTTAAGATTGAAGAACTCACTCTCTTCTGGGATTTTATTGTGTTACGCAGACATTGAGCCCACGTTCGAGTTTTTCCAATGACATTTAAAACCTGCCGGTTAAGAAAAAACGTTCTAAAGAGGTTTACTGCCGTTTATTGCTTGTGAAATTGAATTCACGGTATACTTTATTGCTCAAGGGTTATTGTTGGGACTTTCTTGTAAAAATTAAATGAATTGAATTTAAGTTAACTTTCATAACTAACTGAGTCCGTGGGCTACGTGCCACGCTCTGTTTGGTAGTTAATTAGAAAAGCTAGTAAATTCGCTGTGTGGTGCTGTAACTTAATAAAACAATATTTATTTGTTAAATTGTTTTTTTTTCGCATTCATATATTTTCTTTTCCGTATATTGTTATATTGTTTCAGTCTTTTAATGCAACCTTTTAAGATATAATTTCCTCTGATTACACACTCCATTTTTATTTTAATGAAACATATATATTATTATGATTATGAATTGCTTCTATTTTATTTTTTATTGCTGCGTACCCCAATTTGCACTTCTTAGATAGTGGAAAAACCAAGTGCTCTCACCTAAAGTTATGCGATGGAATGTCCTTGAAAATTGAATTTTCTTAAACAGCGTGTGAAAGTTTCACTTGTTCAATGCAGTTTAGGGAATGAAATATTCGAGCGATGGTTTTACAAGAAATTAAGAATACAAGTTTTGACGTTTTAGAAGGCGGAAAGTGCATTGCATTGCAATGCAATGCACTGCCATAGAGCATGGTATTAACATAATTTGTGAATGGACAAAACTACATTTGCACATATTTGATTTAAACAAAGCGCTGTAGAAGCTATACTTTCTAATGAATAATCTTACCCTAATTCTAATCTCTAATATTTGCTGATGTTTGTTATTGTTTAGTATTTATGTAGGTTTTCCCGTCTTATTTATTATTGTTCCTAGGTATTTGTAGTTACTGACCCATCCAGTTCTTTTCCATTGCACATTATTCTTGTGTTTTCGTTTGTCTAATTTTTCTCAATTTTCGTTATTTTGCTCTTCTTTGTGTTTATTTTCATTCCTTTTCTTTTAATAACTCTATTCCATTTGTCTATTTTTTACTGTAGCTTTCTAGATGAATCTGCTAACAGCACTATATCTGCATATATGAGGCACTGTATGTATATGGGCTCCAAGTTCCAGTTTCCAACTTTCACGTTAAATCTTCTTTCTTTAGATTTGTGGATGATCTGGTTCAACGAATCGCCTTGTTTTATCCATTTTAAAGTTTTGTAATTCCTTGATTCTCACCCTCCCCTTTGCATTCTTGTATATTCTTTTTGTGGCCTGTTGTAGTTCATGTGTTACTCCTAATTCTGTAAGTGCATTCCATACACTATGTTTGGGTACTGTGTCAAATGCAGAATGTAGATCTATAAATGCCAGGTACAGCGGGTTCCCCCTTTTTTCCATTACTGTTCTTAGTACAAAGATACGATCTTGTGTCTGTCTTTGTGGTCTGTAAGCGGCTTGTTCCTCATACAGTTTTTTTTCTACTTCTTCCCGTAATCTTCTTTTTAAGATTCTTGAGTATATTTTCTGTACTATAGGCGAGAGGCATATTGTCCTATAATTCTTACAGTCGTTTATGTCGCCCTTGTTATGCACTGGTACTATTATATTTTCCTCCCAGCCATCTGGTATTTTCTCACCTTTCCAGGCTAGTTGACATATTTCCCTTATCCATTTCTCCTCCGTACTTGATCATCTCTGGGGTTATACCGTCTGTACCGGCTGACTTTCCAAGTTTTATTTGTTTTGTTGCTTCTTTTACTTCTTCTATTTCTATGTCTGTTTCGACGTAGAACGATCGAACAAGAAATCCTCAACGGAAGTGATAAAGCAAGCAAGGTATACTATGCAATAAATGGACAAATAATAACGAAAAAAGAAGTAAGCACACAAATAAAGTTAAGAGTATACAGTAACATATATGTACCAACACTAACATATGGCGCTGAAAGCTGGACAATACAAGATAAGATCAGAAGTAAAATAACCGCGGGAGAAATGAAATATTTAAGAAGAACAGTCGGCAGAACCAAAAGGGATCGTATAAGAAATACAGTAACCAGAGAGGAAGTGGGACTGGAACCATTAATACAAAAAGTAGAGAAAAGACAACTCAAGTGGTATGGATATGTAGTGAGGATGAAAAGGACAAGAGAACCAAGACGAATACAAGGAAGGGGAAGGCCACATGTAACGTGGGAGCAGAGCCTGGAAAGGAGAGTAGAACAGAGGGGAAAAAACCTAAGAGAAGTAAAAAGACTGGCAGCTAACCGTGACAGTTTCCGAAAATGGGTAGGCGACCCGCCGCTTAAGGGCAAAAGGGAAAAGAAAAGAAGAAGAAGTAATAACTAGATCGGCGGTCGGTGAGTTTCAGTGTAATTCGAAATAAAATTTCTTATCGTGAATTATTATTTTATGATTTCAGTATCACAGTTTTATTAAATGCGCTGAGACGAAATGTAAGTGCTGTACTTTGTAAATAGTTCTATGCGCGGTTATTATTTTCGTTTTAAGATCTCATCGCCGAAATTTGTTTTCGACGGAGGTTGATTTGATGTGTGAGTTTATTTACGGCTGTCACCGCCTCTCGCTTCCCAATTTCCATCTCTATCCATCGACCCTCCTGTAGATCTCTCGAATCCATAGCTACTTGTACCTCTGCTCGCCATCTCCTGGGAGGTCTTCCTCTTTTTCACCTTTCCGGAAGTATGCATTGCCATACTTTCTTTGGACATCTGGTGCCCATTCATTCCAGGTGTCCGTACCAAAGAGGTACGAAAGAGTCGTTTTGTGTCGATTTTATCCAATATCGTTCCTTCTACCTCCATAATTTCTCTGACTTTTTCATTCCTTACACGTTCAATACTCGATATGCCACTACTTTTTCACCAGAAATCCATCTTTGTTGTGTTTATCCAATTCCCAAGTTTTTGAGCCGTATATACTGATACTCGCCACTATAGTTTTATAGATGGTCGTTTTCGTTCTTTTTGTTACCTTATTATTGCATAGCACTGAATTTAGCTGGCAGATTACTCGTTTTTCTTAAGCAATATTCTTCCCGGACCACCACGTATTCCGTTTTTGAAGTGTTGATGGTTAAAACCCACTTTTGATATTCTTCTTGTAGGTGTCATACCATGTAGCTAGAGTCGTCTTCATCAAACTGTGATATTTGATCCGATATATAAAATTAGTTAATAATGCGCTCCTTATGTAATGGATTGTATGTAAGTGGTTTCAAGTCATCGTCATCATCATCATTTGACATGGAGCTGATTCGAGGGTCGATCCTGAATTACGCCAGGCCTACCCCATGCCAGTAGGTGGGATAAAAAAAATTGAGATACGTGGAGGTAATATACAGATCGACATGTATTAATTTACTAAATATACTGTATTTGTAAAGTATGAAATGAATAAAATATTATAGTTTTCAAAAAAATGCCTTTGGCTTAAGTATCCCTTACTCTTGAAGTCTATTGGTGGTATACATCAACGTACACGGGGTGCTATGTATGCAATTGTCGATCATATAACACGTTTTAAGCTACCCTATATCGAAAGTAAACAATTGCTTCGCCAGAAAAATTCATCATTTTCACAATTATCGGAAATGCCAGTTTCGGCAATTTTTTTACCAACTAGATTCTATGAACAGGATCATCTTCAGACCCTTAAAAACGCCTCGTCTTTTTATTTAAAAAATCTATCCAATTTATCGACATCTGGTATATTGATTGATTATTATAACTTCTGGTATCGCAGTTTATGATTATCCTTTATATGAGCGGCGTGGCGGATAAATGTGAGTGCGGGTCAAAGAGTATTCATAGTTAAACAACGATCCGCACTGTCACTACTTGGACAGGTGGATGAAATTCTACGCTTACATGCTGCTATCCTGGTGCCTCGGAGAGTACCTAAAACAGTCGTTCTCCCTGGGTTAGTGCATCACGGCATTAACTACCTTAAACAGAGTTAAAACCGGCTGCGGAACAGCCTTAGAGTAAATATTCTTTTAATTTGAGTCAGTTTTGAATGTGAAATTGGTTCTGAATACTGAGAGTTTTTTATTTCACGAATTCTATACCTATGACCCACCATGATAGAATTTTAGTTAGGTACCTGAATTTTATAAATTATTAATAAAGATGGCGATTTATATAAATCCAAAAACGACCAGATAAGAGTAAGTGTTACAATAGATTGTGGTGGGCTGGAGGTCAGTACGTTAGATTTTTGCGTCAGGGGTTCAATTCCCAGTACCAGAATATCTGATTTTACCGGCTGCTTTCCTTACCAAAGGCCAAAGCCATGGCGAACCAGCGGGGCATTCTGCCTAGTAAATCCTTTCTGAAGTAGAAAGATTTAGAATTCCCGTGGTAAGAAGCGCACGTTAAGCTGTAGGTCCTCTATGTCTGTGACACTTTAAACGTGCAACACAGGTATACGAGAGAAGAGGGAATGGTTGGTCTTAGGATTGACTTGTAAAGTAGCACCGAGGTTTGGTGACGTAGTTGGGATCTTCTGTTAATCAAGGGATAAAGTTTAATAAGTTTTACATTCGCCTCGTTTAACTTCTTGTTGGTATGAAGATTCCAACTGAATCTTTTGTCAAGGTGATTTCCTAAATATTTTACCGATGAATCATTTGGGTTCCATTCGATTACTGAGTTGTTAATAATAATATTTTGGGGAATGGTTGATCTCCGAAGAGTAAAAATTTGGTCATACATTTTGTTGGATTGAGTTGGATACTCCAACTTGAAACAGCGTTGACCCTCAGTTGAAGGGTTTGGGCCGCCTGATTTATGCACCTGTCCTGGGTGACTATCGCTGTGTCGTCTGCGAACATTGCGAGTACCTTGTTAGACGGAGTGGGTATGTCATTCACATATAAGTTGAACAAAATTGGACCCAATATTGATCCCTGGGGTACCCCTGCTTTGATGCTATATCTTGAAGAATAACAAGAGTTGATTCTGACGGCAAATGTCCTATTAGACAGGAAAGATTTTATGAGTAATAAAATGTAGTCGGGGAGTTTGAAAAGTAAGCCTTTTATCCACAGCTTGTGGTAAATTCCAAGAAGGCTGCTAAGCTATGCTGTTTACTTTCAAAACCCTTCTCTATGGTTTCCACCAGTCGTAATAGTTGATGATGGATGGAGTAGTTCTTTCTGAATCTGAATTGGAAATGCGGAATATTATCTTTTCTCTTCAGAAACTTGTTAAGCCTATGCAGAATAAGTTTTTCCAGCAGCTTGGAGAGAGTGCATAGCAAGCTTACGGGCCCGTAGCTGGTTGGATCGTTTGTGCTTTTCCCGGGGTTATGAAAAAGTAATACGATAGCATGTCTCCAATATGATTGGGAAATAACTCAATCGATTGTAAGCATTAAATAACGTTGCTAAAAACACCTGAGCTTTGGTTGGCAGTTTTTAATAATGATATTTGGTATGGAGTCATGACCGGGGACCTTTTTTTGCCGGAAGCTGTTTGATGAAATTGGCCAGTTCCCTAGGACGTGTTAGTTCAATTGCGTTTGATTTCTTTGGATTGCAGTGTCGAGATGGTTGTCTATGTGTTCAGCAAGATTTTGATTACTAATGTCCAATCTGGTTTCGAAAACTGAGATATCAACTAGAAGAATTTATTGTTATTTCAACTTTATATCAAACGTTCTTTTGTAGCTAGTTTTAATTATATTCTTATAAATTCTTTTAAGTAATTTACAAAAATAATGTATACAGTATACGAGGATTGTTCGATAACTACCTGGCCTAACACAGAGATGGCGTGAATTCGTATGAATCTTCTTTACCATTCTGTAGAACTATACTTTATTAGATTAAATATGACAGTACAAAGCGATCTGTCAATTAGTCTGTTTTTGACAGTACGCCAAAGTGAAAGTCTCGTGTGATTTTGTAAACAATGGAAAAAACTGAGTTGAGAGCAGCCATAAAGTACTTTCATTTGAAAGGCTTAACACCAACCGAAATCAAAGCAGAGCTGGATTAAACACTATTGGAATCCGCTCCTTCGTTTTCAATAGTTAAAAACTGGGTTGTCGAATTTAAGCGTGGTCGTGTGAGCACAAATGATGAACCCCGTAGTGGACGTCCAAAAACTACTACTGCCCCGGATATGATTGAAAAAGTCCACCGTATGGTATTGGATGACCGTCGAGTAAAAGTGCACGAGATAGCAGACATAGTGGGTATCTAAAATGACAGTGTGCACAGAATTTTAACTGAAGAATTGGAAATGAAAAAATAATGGGCGCGTTGGGTGCCGCGGTTGCTCACACCGGAGCAAAAACTGAATCGTTTGGGTGTTTCTCGCGACCTTTTGGCACGTTTTCGCCACAATCCGAAGGGTTTTTTGCCCCGTTTCATAACTGTCGATGAAACCTAGGTCCACCATTATACTCCCGAAACCAAAGAACAGTCCAAACAATGGACGCACAAAGGTTCTCCGCCACCAAAGAAGGCAAAAACGGTTTTGTCAGCAGGAAAGGTTATCGCAACCGTATTTTGGGATTGTCATGGAATTATCTTGGTCGACCACTTAGAAAAGAGGAAAACAATAAATGGCGAGTATTATGCCAATTTGTTGCAACAACTTAGCGACAAAATCAAAGAGAAACAGCCTCATTTGGTAAAGAAGAAAGTGCTTTTCCATCAAGATAACGCACCTGCCCACAAGTCTGCGATTGCAATGGCCAAAATTCATGAATTTGGATGTCAATTAGTGCCCCATTTGCCCTATTCCCCAGATTTGTCTCCCAGCGATTATCATCTGTTTCTAAACCTGAAAAAATGGCTCGGCGGTAAGAGAGTTTCGTGTAATTCCGAAGTAATCGCTGCTGTAAATAGCTATTTCGAGGACTTGGATTAGTCGACCTACAATGAAGACATTGCTAATTTTGAATATAGTTGTAATAAGTGTGTTGAGCGAGCAGGAGACTATTGAAAAATAAAATGTTTTTTGTCGAAAACAACTTGCGTTTTCTTTGTTAGGCCACGTAGTTATCGAACCATCCTCGTATATTGGCAAGTTTTCTTTACGACTCTCGTCTTTCGCATTCTCTGCGCCATTCTTCTCTGTCATCCGACTGATCATCTTTGAGTTATCTATCTGACATAGCATCTTGTATTCCCTCATCCATGTATCCCTAGATGGTCCTCTCTTCCGTCTTTCTTGTGGTGTCCACCCCTAGAATCTTCTTAGATATCTGTTTCTTCCCATTCTTCTGGGGTGACCGTTTCACATCTGTTGCTTGTTTTCAATTTTGTCTAATATTGTCAATACAATATGTCGACAAAATAGCGTTCACCCTTAAAAAGTCTCGCACCTATATCGAATTTGGACACATTTATTTTAATTTGGTTGTAAATTTATTAATTACTTCCAAGTAATTTAATAAAATAGTTATAATTTTTCAGTATAGGGATTTCTGACAAATTCTTTTTTACAAATAATCTTCACATTTTTAGGGTAACATGTAGATTGTGTTCATTAAATAATACTTAATTTTCATGTGCGTACGCCTATGTTGTGTAAATTATTCAAATGAATTCCGATTACGTTACTTTATATAATAAATTTCTTGTTGGTGTGAGAACGAGCGCTATTTATTAAATTGTTATATGTACAAGCCTAGGTTCATGATTCATGCAGTTATCAAATCAAGCATCTCATAAACATATTTTAAGTTTATCAAACGACATTAAAAACGGTTGCATCGGGCTGCCTTGACTGACAATCGATTGTATTTTAAATCCGTTGTCACTCTGTACTAATCGGTATAATTAAACCGAACCGCTACCGCAAACCTGTCGAAATAAATAACTGTTTTGTAACATCGTAACCAGCAAATGTTTTCTTTATATGTTTTTCATATTTACTTATAGTAATATTCATGAAGCTCCTTGAAATTATGTATTATGTTTGACATAAATATTGAAGCAGATTCGCATTTTACCTACAATGTGGGTTTTAGTAAGCACTCTAGTGTCAATTAATTAATATTCATTCGGTTACAGTTAAATTCCATAGTTCATCTTTATGCATAAACAAGTAGGTGGTAAGCCTTGGCATCAAAGCAGTTTCGATAATTTTTATAATTGCTACTAACTGACTTGTTAATACACCTGTTATTACTACACATTATTGCCGCGCAAATGTTCTACGATTCACAAAAATAAGACGATTATGATGATTGGCCGTCCCATAATGAGAAGCTCAGTTCTTCATTACTATCAACTAATTAAGCTTACGGTCACTTATTAAAGTTCATTAAGAGAAGCAAAGTGTCGGGTTAAACACTTGACATTTTTCCTGCGGGCCAGCACTTCCATTAAGACTTCTTACCTTTTTAGGCAAGAAAAGAGAAACTTAAAGCTGACATAAATTAGAATATGAAAATTATTAATGGTGCTCAAAGGTTGCAGAAATTGCTCGCAAAAAATCTTTTATGAAATTGTTAGTTCTTAATCAAACGCTGAGATACAAGGCGTATCTGGAAGGTGTGGCGGAAAACTAGTCGCTCATTTTAGGGTTGGATTAGGCCAACAGGTGGATTAAGTAAATTTGGGTCGGCAATGGTCAATGGACTTTTATGTCACTTGTAATATTTTATGGATTAGCTAAAGATGTTTGAAAGTTGTTTTGTTAATAATAAGAATGCCGGTTACACATGTGAAGACATTTAAATAAACAAAAACAGTTTCATATCTTTATAGATATTAAAGTGACATAGAAAAATGCGAAAATCGTCCTGAAATATTCGATAAAATGAAATATATTTTGGTGAAATTTTTTTCGACAATGAGATTTTGAAATCTTAACCAAATATTATAGATACCAGTCGGCAATATCTGAAAAAATATTCCTGAAATATTCTGAATACTAAAATAACTCCGTTTTGTTCTAATCATCGAAGTCCCAAAAACTATGACATAAGATATGGTAAAATTCGGTAAATGTTTCTATTTTTATGAGGGTTACAATGATCAGAGAATAATACCGTCGTTATTCGAAACTTTCTGACAATTTCGAATAATCATCACCTCTTCTTTAACTTTGCTTGCGGTCCCAAGTAGCACATCTTTATTGGACCAATATTTTTTGCAAATATTGGCCCAGTATTCTAAATGTTGACCTCTGTTAAGTTAAAAATACCATGTAAATAAGTTATTTCGCAACTGTATTGGTAAAATATTGGTAGCATGCATTGGAAATATGTTGGTTGTCCAATATTGTACCAATATGAAGTAAACAGGTAAAAATGTTGTTTCGCAACGATGTAGATAAAATATTGGCAGAATACATTGGCAATATATTGGTTGATTAATACTGAATATAGATTGGCCAGAAATTTTTAACCAATATTTCATTTACTTTATGGGTTTTACATTGTTTTTGACATGTTGCTCCAAATTACAGTGTAAAACTCGTTTGTATAAAGGGTGTATCATATTACTACTGCACTGTTGCTGAACTTTGTTATTATTAAAGCTAAAGATTTATTTTATGCTCATTAAGATTCCAGTGATTGTGGGGCGGTAGCTCAGGTAGAGCTCTCGCTTTCTGAGTAAAACATCCATTCTAGTTTGGGTTCGAAACCTAAGCATTACTATGCAGACTTATAAAAATTTTGTCTGCAATCCAACACACACAATTTGCCAATCCGGCTTGCAACCGTGGGATCTTACTGCTAAAAACTTTCTCTGGAGTTTTTGTCGTTCAGATTTGATGTTAAACTGTAGGTCCCCCGTGTTTCTACCTTAGCGCTGAGGAGAAACGCGTGGCAGAGAAGAGGCCGATGCCCAGCAGTGGGACGAAGAAGCTGCCAATGAACATTCCATTAACGAAAAAAGTAATACAAAATTGCCATTTCGAACGATTTCATGTAACGGTTGTGCTTATTGAATACCCTGTATATGTTTGTATTTTTCCAAAAGTAATGCAATTCTAAATTTAAAATTGATAATAAAAGAGTTATTAATGAAATACCTTACAGTTAGTATCAAATTGATTGGTATGGCTAGACATAATTAATAGTATTGATAATCATGAATAATTTGTTGATCCACTTTATCTTACTATAACATTGGAGCTATTAAGAATGTCGTTTCCTATCGGAATATTTAAAAATATATAGTGAAAAGCAAAACCGCTTATTTATGGAATATTTTCAAAAGGCGGAGTTAAATTGTTTTTTTGTGAAAGGCATCATAATAAGCATAAAAAGTTACATACTGATTTAACTAAATATGTAAATCTAATAATAAGGAAGTGCCGAAATAATTTGCTACTGTATAAACCAGGTAAAAAAACATTCACAATTATGATTCTGCTATTTTCCGTATTTATTGACGCAGTATTTTTGCTACGCAAGTGATCAACACGAATGTTAGGCAATAGAACATTCTTGGCTGCTTTATATACGAGTATGGTCAAAATAAATGTAGGATTAAAACTAATAGTAAAACAAAATATGTTTAACTCTCTGCGACGGTACTAAAAAATATTCAAAATCAAAATCATTTATATACAAAAGTTATCAAAATTATAATAAAATATAATCAAAGCGATTTTCGGCCTCCTTCGGGGTCTTTTGCTGTACACAGATAAGTTCGCATGTGCTCCATGAACTAACTCCTTGTAAGTTACGGCAGGGAATCGTCTCTGAATTATTGTGAAGCTTTCACAGGCCTTAGAGGCTCAACGCTTTTGGTGTGAGACTAGGCTAAGTTAGCTTGTGCAATGCACAACAGGGTCCGACTCTGTGGGTTACCGTGTTGGTGCGTAACCGTGCTTAACCTGCTGGTGTGCGGTGTATTTTTCTGTATATGATCTTGTTATTCCTCTAGTGCGATCGTAACACGAAGAGTGCCATTAATTTGATCCCCAATGGCAAATGGAGACCGGGATCCAGTACCGATCGTGGTAGAAGAACCAAGCTTTGGATCTAATAGTCCAAACGCTTCCCGGTTCGAATCTCTTCATCGTCTCGGAATTGCTAGTGCAAATTAAAAAACAAAGTGTATTTAAAGAATCTAGTTATTTAGTTAATTAAATGATTTTGTTTCGACATTAGCGTCCATGTCTGCTTCTGGAAGAAATCAAAGTTTTAATACAGATTTTTTAATGAACATTCTAAAACTATTCGCATAGCTTAAAATTATAAAACTATTCAGCTAATTGTGTAATAAATAGTAATACCAAACGATATCGAAAAGAAAACTACAGAAAATTACCTTCTAATGTTTAATAGCTTGTGGAAACACACTGTCAGCAGTCTTATAAGTTTTATTTATGTGGTTTGAATTTTCACAAATGAAGCTATGGCCTTTTGATACCAATTTCGACCTGCCACCTCTCTGATGTCGTTCATCCATCTTTTGGGGGTTGTCCCACGCCCCTCTTATGCAGTCTTGGTCTCCACTGCATAATGTGTCTTGTCCAGCGCGTGGTGTCCTGGCAATGTGCCCTGCTCAGGACCATTTTGAGGTGGCGACAGTTTTTCCACATCCTCCACTTTCGTTCGTTGTCTAATTTCCTCATTGCGTATGTGATCCCGAAGGCTAACGTCCAGCATGAGTTGTTCTATTGCACGTTGTGTTATGCGAAGTTTGTTAACAGCTTTATTTGTTAAAGTTATTGTCTCTAATCTATATATAAGTACTGGAAGGATGAAAGCGGTAAAGACTTTAGTTTTCAAATTGATGGGAATTTTAGGGTTTTCAAGTACGGTGTTGAGCTTTCTAGTAGCGGCCTAAGTCATTCGGATCCTTCTGTTAATTTCGGCTTGTTGGTTTTCTGTGCCCAGTTTTATTTGGCGTCCTAGATAGATACAATCTTCTAATCTTTCGAATATTTAATCTCCCACTTGAGTTGGTGTTTCGTCTGTTGTAAGAATTTTGGTCTTTGTTAGATTCATTGTTAAGCCTATTTTCTTTGAAGCTGTTATTAGTTCTGAATGTATTATCTGTAGTTCTTCCAAGTTGTTGCTAATTATCACGATGTCGTCCGTGAAGCGGATATGATTAAAGGTATCGACCATCAATATTAATACCTTTATGATCCCAGCTGAGTTGCTTAAACACATCTTCCAATGACAATGTGAAAAGTTTCGGGGAGATAGTATCTCCCTGTTTCACTCCTTGCTGGACAGCTATCGGTCGGGTTGCTAGATTCTCATCGATTTTTACTAGTAGTGTTGCTTTTCCGTATACAGGGTGTCCCTAAATTGCATTAAAAGCTTCAGGTAAACTTTTTCCTTTAAGAATCTTAAGACAAAACTGCAAGAAAAATTTGCTCCGTAACTAAGTTTTCTTTACGATGGTGTTAGAGTTCATACCTAGTGCAGAATTTTAGCTAAATGGTTATTACAAATTAAGTAAAACATGTATTTGCTTAATCAGGAAACTTAAATTAATTCAAAACCGCTAATTAACATTGATTTAGCAATTTAGTTCTTCGTTTGGAAGTACTGTTAAAAAATTATACTTGTGGTAAAAGTACAATTTGACAACCAAGCAGGTGCATGGGTACTGTGATAAAAATTTAGAAAATCTGTTTGCGTTTTGACACGTGTGTCAAGTGTATCAATTTTGAATTGACATTACGAATTCTGCATTAAATTCGCCTTTAATTCGTGTTATTGAGTTCACTTGTGTCTTGACCATCATTATGGCGAATGCTATCAACGAGTACGTGGATATGATTTTGATTCTTGTGGAATGTGAGGGAAACTGCAATGAAGCTGCTAATTTACGCTCAGCTTTTCCTAATAGAAGACATCCAAGCCACGTAGTAATTCGAGCTGCAAATCACAGATTTCGAGAAACTGGAAATGTCCTTCCTGTTCAAAATTGGGATAGAGGTCGACCTAGAACTGTTAGAGACAATAACTTAGAAGATGAGGTTCTCGATCTGGTAACTGAAGAGCCAAGTATTAGTGTGCGTGCTGTTTCTAGAGTTGTTGCTGTATCAAAAACCACTGTTTTCAAGATCATAAAAGATGATGGCCTTTACTCCTACCATAAAGTCAGGGTGCAACATTTATTAGAGGAAGATTATGAACAACGCATTACCTTCTGCAACTGGATGTTACAACAACATAGAAGAAACCCAATATTTGTAAATAATATTTTATGGGCAGATGAAGCCACTTTTACACGAAATGACATTTTTAACTCCCACAATCAACATATTTGGGCCCATGAAAATCTCCACGCCATGCATGAAGGGAATTATCAAGTTAAGTTTTCGGTCAATGTATGGGCAGGAATCGTAGATAACAAATTGGTAGGTCCTTTTGTACTACCTCAGCGATTGAATGCTAATAATTACTTGAATTTTCTAAAAGACGAACTCCCAACATTGTTAGAAGATATCCCTTTATTGGTTCGCCACGATGTGTGGATGCAGTTAGACGG
>JABXWE010027515.1:0-23185 GCA_014611495.1 Limonius californicus | reverse complement strand
ATACAGGGTGGTGAAAGGCTACCTGCAGCTGCTGCCGAGTTTCCTCCAGCGCAATATACAGGGTGGTGAAGGAATACCTGTAGCTGCTGCCGAGTTTCCTCCAGCGCAATATACAGGGTGGTGAAAGGCTACCTGCAGCTGTTGCCGAGTTTCCTCCAGCGCAATATACAGGGTGGTGAAGGAATACCTGTAGCTGCTGCCGAGTTTCCTCCAGCGCAATATACAGGGTGGTGAAGGATTGGGTTCTTGTTCTGGTAGTGCTTCCTGACGGTTAAATCAAGAATGATCCCTCATGACAACTTACTTCTGCTTTTATAAGCCAAAACCGGGTGTTGGATCGTGAGAATCCCCTGTGCACGGGCACCAATTTGAAAAACAATTCCACGCTCCATTTATTGTGAGCCCAAGAATATTTAGTTAAAATCAATTAAATTATATGAGCAGCATTAAGAAACAGCCGAAATAATTCTCCTTACCTAATCCTCAGATCCTCATAAATTTTGCATTTAATTACCACGTTTCTGTGTGAAATTCCCGCCGGAGGGTGCATGCAACGAAGAAACCATTCTTCGTTTATTGAACTAATGACTTTTAACGGGAACGTCCGTGACGAAAATACATAAACTTATCCCAAACCGCCCCATTTATTGACGGCTGTCCCAATTTATGCTTACTTGAGATCAGACTAATTCGAAGTTATATTGCCACCTGCAACAAAATAGCTGGAAGAAAGACGCTGCAAACAAATATTTTAAAAATGGAATTATAACTTTCAACTATCGAATGTGTAGTTGTTTATAATTCCATTCATTGTACATGAAAGTGGATATTTATTTTGTGACTGTTGCCCTCATAAATCAAGTGCACCCGTAAAGGACAGCCCCTTTACAAAAATAAATATGTGTGACGGAACGGCCGTTCCAAAGATCATTGAAGCGTGATTTCCAAACTCCAACTAATATTCATTAGCATTTAGTTACATTTAACATGAAATCTTTATGCGAGTATAGATTAAAAATGAAAATTATGAGCATAATGTCCCAAAGTCCGATTATCGGTAATAATATACATATAATGGCAAATGCGGTCCGCCACAGTAGCCGTATAAAAAAAGTTAAAGATGACGGACGCTATTTTTATATACTAACTAGCATCCCTCTCCTCACAGAAAAATTTAACACCCGTGCCCCGGCTGTAGAAGGGGCTCCGGACTGTACAAGAAGAAAATAGAAACGAGTAAAACAATGTGAATTTTTTTTAATTCTAAAAACCGAACTAGTCGTGTTTAATTCACTTAGCTTATCTTGATCATAAATACTGATTGATGCTAAACCAACTAATATTAAGAACGACATGCGCGCGCTATAGTTTCATCGCTCATTATCACTACTGCATTTGGGTCTTCTTCAAACACCACTTGCATATGCACAGCGAAGTCCTGTCGTTGTGGGTAGTCCCTCACATTGAGCTGCTGAACCACCTGCATTTTGTATGGATGGAATTTTAAATCAAAACGTAAAATCTTTCTCGCAGATTCACGGTTTATCTGTCACTCGCGTGCATATTCACGTGCTGATCGACTGGGGCTCCTCATGATTGCCTCTGTCACTCTGGCGATGTTTTCTGGTGTCTTCCCACTTCTTCTAGGGCGTGGCGGTTTTTTATTTGTAATATTTCCTCTTAATCTGAAACCTTCAACCCATCGCAGGATCGTATTGCGGCTTTGAACTGCGCCATTCCGACCGATATTAAAATGGCGACGAAAGATCCGCTGTGTTGCAATGACAGATTCGCCATTTAGAACAAACGTATCGTACACGAACACGCGTTGCTGTATCGTCCACTGCTACATAGTAATTAAAACGGTAGGCCACCTCGAAGCGAATGTCCCCAACCGCATCTCGCTATCACCACTTAAAGCTGTGTACTAGCCATTCTAAAAACGTCCGTTTCCCATATGTCACCCTGTATAATTACAATCTACTCCATGCGTTTATGACATTAATGCACTGGCGAGCAAAAAACTGAGGTCAGCTTTTATAGTTATGATATCTTGGTGGAATTGGAATTGGTGGAAACAGCAACAAATTTACATTTACATTACAAACTAAAAAATGAAAAAAAAATTACTAATAACGTGTATTCCCTTCTCTTGCGTTAATGACTGCTTGAAGTCGACGAGGCATACCTTGAATTAAGTTAAGGATTACATTCTGGTCGATGTTATCTCATTCTGAACCTGCTGCATTGTAGGTAATTAACAGGCCATTGGCCTATACAAAGAAGAAGAAGAAGAAGAAGTTATCCCATTCTTGCAATAGTAATTCCCTCAGCCCCTGGGCAGTTCTTGGAGCGGTGTATGCCTTCGAATACGACGTCCCAGCTCATCCTAGATATGTATGTTCGATGGGATTCATGTCCGGACTGAGGGCTGGTCAATCGAAGCGCGTAATTCCGACCTCATCCAGATATTCTCCGACAACTCTAGCAGCATGAGGTATAGCGTTATCATGTACAAAAATGCCACGCTCGTCCATTGTTTTTTTTTTACGTATGTAAGTAAATTTATTTAAGTAGAATATCTTACATATATATATGTTAACAGATTAATTCAACATTCTTTTACATGTTTGAGAATATTCACTTCGATGATGATATAATAATAATAGTTCAAACAAGTTGTACAATAACATAATATAAGATTCAAAACACCATTTAAAATAGCATTCAAAATAGGGCACATAAGCATAAAGCTTGTGTGTGCCCATGCACATTATTAGGAAAAGTTTAAAAATGTAAGTGAGTAATGTTCATTGAAGACGGTGGAATGAGACGCCTTCGTATCAAGATATTTAATTTATTAAGTGGCAGGAGCAATAAATAGCACAAATTTATTAAATGAGAATTTTTAAAAAACGTAAAGGATTTGTTTGTATGAATTTTGTTAATTTACTAGAATATAGTTTTATACTATTAATTTCATTAAAGGATACGGGAAGTAGATTGTAAAATTTAGGTCCCCGGTAAAGGATGAATTTTTGAGATAGCGTTAAATGAGTTTTGGGAGTACCAATATTTAATTTGCTTTTTGTCTCGTAAAGTGTTGGTGCATAATTTGGGTTTTAACATAAGAATTATTATATATGAACAATAAAGAAGATTTAATATATAACAACTGAACGGACAGGACTTCCGCTTCACAGAAGAGGTTACTAGAGGGATGCGTGCTTGGTTTATTTAGCATAGTTTTTAATATTTTTTTTGAGCAGTGAAAATAGGGTGTAAAGTTGACTTAAATGTGCTACCCCAAAATTCAACGAATGCATGGTACAGGGTTTTCAGACCGGCTGATGAGAGTGAGTTACGTAGTCTGTAGAAGATGTACAAGCATTTACGAATTTTTGGGGCTAGGTGGGCTATGTGCTCACGCCATCTCAAATTTTCATCAAGAAAGATACCAAGATATTTTATTTTTTTAACTCTATCAATAATCGGACAATCACACTGTTTTTTGCAACAATTTTCCTCGTGAATTTTTAAAATATTTATGTTAGGAAGAGTCGCTTTAGTTGCGGAGAAGGTTATAAATTTTGTTTTATTAAAATTTAAAGTAAGAAGGTTATGGTCCAACCAGGTTTTAATGTTGCTAATCCCCAGTTCAGCTTTGTTTTGAGCTTGTTTCCAGTTTTCACCTTCAAACAACAAGGCTGTGTCGTCGGCAAAGAGTATAATTTCGCCATCTAATTCAGTAGTTACTATATCATTCATATAAATCAGAAACAGGATAGGACCTAGCACGGTACCCTGCGGAACCCCACAGTTTACGTTTTTCCAGTCACTGAGTACTTTATTTATTTTAACACTCTGGGTTCTGTTTTGCAGGTAGCTAGATAACAAGTTATAAGCAGTTCCTCTGATACCGTAGTTGTGGAGCTTAAGAGTAGTATATCGTGTGCGACGGTATCAAAGGCCTTTGTAAGATCCAGAAAGATACCAATTTGGTTTTTATATTTGTCAAGGCCGGTATGTAGTTTATTAGTTAAGTGGAATAAGGCAGTTTCAGTAGAAGTTTTTTCTGTAAATCCAAATTGTTTATTTGATAGGATTTTGTTTAAGCTAAAAAATTTGGAAAATCTAGATTTTATGCATTTTTCTAGAATTTTGGAGAAATGAGAAGTAATGGATATCGGTCTATAGTTGTCTGGACTTGATTTGTCCCCACTCTTAAAAATGGGGGTGACGAGTGATTGTTTGAATGCAGTAGGGAAAAGACCTTTTTCTAGAACTAGGTTAAATAAGCTGCATAACGGTTCAATAAGTAGACGGCTGATGATCTTTATTACCATAGATGAGATGTTGTCGTTCCCTGGGGAAGAGCTAGGTTTTAAACCATTTAACAAAACAATTAATTCGGCTGGCAGGATAGGTTCAAGAAAAATGGAGTTTCTGATAGATTTTAAAGTTTGGGTACTTCCATTTTTCAGTTTTGTTTTGATTTTAGAGGCTAAATTTTTGCCAATACTACTGAAGTAAGAATTTAAGATATCACCAGCTTGCTTTGGATCGGAAACTAAGTTTTGATCTGAGTCTTTTATGACAACATTATTACTATTTTGAGTTTTTGTACCTATTGCCTCGTTTATAACATTCCATAGTTTCTGTGGGTTTCCTCTAAAGTAATTAAACTTTTGTTGATAATAATCGTTTTTAACTTGTCTAATTAGTAAGTTTACTTTATTTCTGTAGTTTTTGTAGTTGGTTTGTATTAGGTTATCATTTGGACTTCGCAGGGTTGGTTGGTATTTGACTGGGAGCGATCCAGGGCGCAATTTTCCAAACATCTCTTTGCACTCCCTTTGTACACCCTAACTAGAGGCGACCGTGGGCTGGAGAGTAGCGCGTCAGACTTCTGAGCTGAAGGTCCTGGGTTCAATTCCCAGTACGGAACGTCGGATTTTTAACGACCGTTCTCCCTCGCAAGGCAATAGCAAACCAGCGAGGTATTCTGTCTAGTAAATCTTCTCTGGAGTAGAAGTGTTTACTATGCCTGTGGCACTTTAAACGCGTAACATACATAGTAGAGAAGATCGCTACGTCTCGTAAGAGATAAAGCACTCGCAGAAGAAGAAGAAGAAGAAGAAGAAGACACCCTAACTATGAATTTTGCCTCTTTAGGGTAGTTCTAACCACAGTAGTGATTTTTAACGTGTCACACATCGCAGTGGCACGGAACCTACGGCTTTACTTCTTATCCGACAGAAGGCGCACTTTCAGATTACTCCCCGCTAGAAAAATCTACCGACCTCGACCGGATTCGACCCCGCGTCCCTTGGATCTAAAGAGAAGTGCTCTAACCACTAGACCACTAAGGCCAGCCTCTACATTTAGTTTTCTCTAATATTCAATAACATTTTCTCCGAAGTATTTGTAAAACAATATTATTTGACGTTTGTCAGAGAGGAAACTAGTACTGTGAAATATCGATAATAGGTAATTTTCAGGTTGTTCAAATTATCAATGATTTTTAAGAAACAATCTGTAATATCTAACTGTTGACAGTACCAGATTGCATACAATAATAATAATAATTAAGAATAAGAATTATCGATGCAGTTCCAAAACCGTTTTTCCGTAATACCGCAAATGAAAATACGCCCACGATCGATAGGATGAAAGAAAATTCCTGCCGTGAAGTTACCTGAACAGTTTTACAATTTTATACTGCGTAATGTGGTGTACTGTGACGTTTATTTGATATACTGCTGTATTTAGTAAATTACAATTCACGATTTAAATGAGTTAATGAAGATAAAGTAGGTATTTACGGTAACCTAACCTAACTGAAATGCCCATCGTGAAGAACAGTTCCTTTATTTAGAATTGTTTTGAGTTGGGAGTGCAATAATCAGAGGAGGAAATACGCCTGAATTCTCCGGAGCACTGTTCCGGTAAAAGATTTTGGAACGGAAGCCCGTTCCGGTTTAAAATCACCATGTAATAAACAAAATTATAGTTTATTTTTCGCAAACAATCTAGAAGTAAAAAAAGTAAACCAAAATTAATACAAAATTATTTCTCAATTAACTCTGTGTACCTTCTATATCCATCCTGCGATGGATAGCGGGCGGCAGGAAGTAGAAGCATCGCAATCACTACACTTCTATTTTCTTTTATATTTTCAACAGTTGAGTTTCGCTTTTTAAACGCTCACCCAATTGCATTCTTACAAGACATGTTTTTCTCCTTTCATCTCTGGTAATAATTTAACGTTAGAGATAATTTATGTTGATTTGATTTAGCAAATCTTTTATTCGTTATGGTATGTTTATCTCTGGTTGTTAAAAAAGTTTATTATTTTTTGTTCATTTAAGCTACATTGAAAGAATATATATTCTATAGGGTCACTAATAGATTTTTACGCGAAAATATTTAGCACGTTGTATACACAAAATTCACAAGTAAATTTTGTGCTAAACTTACAAGTAAATTATTTAGAACGTGTTCTATAATTGGAAAAATGTGTGGAAAACATACACAAGTGGCTAAATCAAATGAAAAATACAGCGCATAGCGGTTGCACAGCATACGCAAGAAGGAAGCGGAGTTAACGGTAGGCGCCAAATTTAAGAAGTTCACCAACTGGGGTGAAAAGTAATGTATGCTAGGAATGTGCCTCATTTATTATTTTGTGTCGGTAACGTAAGGATCCCGTCAATTTGATATAATTTCAAACGCGTGTTAATAACAAATTCAAGATAATCTCAAAATGAGACGAAAAATAAACTCAGCCAGCTGTTATAAAATATTAGTGGTACAAACCTAAACCATGCAATGTGAAAAATATAACTAAAAATGTTTATTAATACGCAAGCACACGTGCTACATTAAAACTGACACAGGTTGCAGACAGAAAATTGCAAAACTTGTGAAATTTTCATGAAAATTTAGTAGTAAACTTATTTGCAAATTTACGAGTAAATTTTGTATTAAATATAACATCGTGTCATACAGGCTATATTTGAATGGTAATATAAGAGCAACCAATGCAAAATGAATAATAGCTGAAAAGTTCGATTGAAAAACGTTTCTTTGATTTTATAACTACGTACTTTCCAAATTAAAAAAAATATTTAGTTACTTATTTTATCATGCTTTGTTCTGTTGATTCTACGAATGTAAATCTTTAAATTCCGTTAAATTTACCGTTAAGTCTTCCTTTTTATGTTTCACCTTTAAAAACCTATTAAAACTGTATAGAACAACACACATAATCGGTTTTAAAGAGTATTTCTCTGAAACTCGAAGTATAAATGCAGATTTATGTTCTAATCTTTGTTTTGCAGTAGATGAAATGTAGAAACCTGTTGGGTGATCGTGATTATTACTGTTCGTCTGTCGTGTTGCTTCTGTAGTTTTCAATGTTTACTGTTTACAGCTTACAGCTTACAGTGGTAATTTACCTCCCTTCCTTTAACAAGGTTTTCCAATATTATCTGTTTTCCCAGTCTCCCTCTTTCAGTCCTCTCTTTTGCATAGAATCTTCCACTTCATTCCTCCACGATCTTCGAGGTCTTCCTCGTTTTCTTCTCCCTGTCGGGCTCCATTCTGTAACTTTGTTCATCCATCTGTTTTCTGCTCTCCTCGCGTGGCCATACCATATTAGTCATTTATCTTCCATATATTTGATTACATCTGTCTCTACTTTCATTCTTCGTCTGACTTCTTCGTTAGTTATTCTGTCCATCCTGGTCAGACCGTAGCATCTTCTCCAGTATTTGGCCAGTATTTTTCCTCTGTTTTTTTGGTTATTACCCATAGGTATCTCTGCTGTATAAGTCATAATACTCTTTATCATAGTCTCATATATCATTGTTTCTTTTTTTTTCTAATATTTTTGTCCCATAGTACTAGATGTAATTGTCTGATAGCGTTCTTGTCTGTCCGAGGTTGCTTTTGATTTCTTCCTCTGTTGTTGTGCTCTTTGGTATTATAAATCCTAGTTATTTTAATTTATTTGTGCCTGATTCTCCTCTATGTCCAGGTTCATTGCATCTTCCTCTGTAGTTGTTAGGTACTCGATTTTTTCAAAATTTATTTCCAGTCCAGCTTTACAGTACTCTTCTTGTAGTTTTCTTATCATATAGCTGAGATCATCTTCGTCTTGTGCGACCACCACCTGATCATCTGCAAAGCACGGGGTGTATGGGTATTCATGTCTTATAGGCACTCCCATTCCTTGACATTTCTGTTTCCATTTTTTTAGTGTGTCTTCTAGGAAAAATTTAAACAATGTTGGTGATGTTGAACACCCTTGTCGCAGCCCCTTGGAGGTTTTGAGGTTTGAGGTGAGTCGATTTCCAACTTTTATGTTATCTTATTGTCTTTGTACAAGTTTTTGACTGCTCTTATCAGTGTTTCTGGTATTTCCATTCTTGCCATAGCTTCCCATAGTACCTTTCTAGGTACCGTGTCATAGCCCTTTCTCAGGTCAATAAAAGGCTGAGTAAATATCTTTATTTTTTGCTTTTTTCTTCTCCAATGTTTGTTGTATCGTATAAATATGGTCCGTGCATGATCTACCTGCTGCGAATGCCGCTTGTTCTTCTCCTGTTTTGTGTATATTTTCTTTTAGTACGTTCGTATGTCTCTTATTATTCTGCCATAAAGTCTTTCCATGGTTACAAGCGCACTAATCCCTCTGTAGTTTTGGCACTAATTTCTTTTAACTTTTTTTAAAATTGATGTCATATGCGCTTCTTTCCATTCATTTAGCATTTCTTCCCCGTTAATAATTGTCAAATAATTCTCCAAACTATGGCTCCTAAATCCTTGGCAAGTCGCGAGATTCGTTTCATAAAATACGTAGTGTTGGTCACGTAAACAAACGAAATATAAAGACAGATTTGTAAAATACACAATTTTTAATGATGTGTTCAGGAAAGACCTCCTTGGAAAACAGCATTGCGTTACGAAAACATTTCATCGTATAAATGGGCCATGCCTTGGAAAAATTTATTCCGTCAGTACTCTTTATTGCTTATTTATTTAATTCATTTATATTGAATTATTCTTGAGAAATTACGAGAGCAGTTTGTAAACTAAAAACTATATACGTGAACTAACCCCAATTTTTCATTCAATTCTTTCTTCAATTGTTAGAAACACCAAGCAAGTGTAAATTGAAATTTGCCTTTACCTATATTTAATTTCATAAGCTTACCCATACAAAAGTCATTGACTGAAATTGAAATTTTGGGAAACGCAACACCTTTTGTTCTTTTCATTACACCAAGTATAAAAGATAACGTATTATTTTACGGAAGTTTCCTTCGAGTCCTTTCTTGCTGTAAGTAATAAAATGCAGATACGTAATATTGCACCGAAAATAAAAAATTTAATAACGTGTACTAGAAAACTGAGAGCGCGTGTTATAATTCTATAAGGCGAACGATGCACCACGATAAGGGATGTCTAAGGACAAAAATTACAGACCTGGAGCCCGGAAGTAGCGATATATCAGAAGTAGCGCTTGCTGTTAAGAGAAAAACTTTATCTGTATTGAATACTATTTACCTCGTATCATAAAATATTCAGCTGGTCGCAGCCAAACGCCGCCGGTAGTGATATAACTTTGCACTTTGATATAACCTATACAGATATGTATAAATCAGCAGTTGTCTATGTGTAAGATTTAGTTATTCTTGTATAAACAAAAATGTCAGTTAAATTAACCACTTCTAATTTATTGTGATAGTTAGAAATACCATCCAGATTTTTAAATACGAAAGTGTTATTTTATTCGACCGTATTAATAGGCTTTTAGGTTTAAATACGAGATTTTTCCACTAATACATTATTCAATTCAAGTTAGACAAATTTCAAAGATATTTGACTTTTCTGAGATTGGTTCCCTGATGAGCCAAATTCGACGGCGTTTCCCGGTTTTCCACCTCATCGGATACCCGGGAAATGTAACCACCCGGCAGCAAGCCGTACTTTGCGTTTATGCATTTGTAATAATTGTGTAATGTGTAAAAGTTTCAAAACCAGACATTTAACGAACGACTGCTTTGACAGGCGGTTGTCTAGATTCCAGTTTTAATTAGAAACCTCCATCTGCGGATCCCACATGTCGGCGGAATACTTTTGTGGTTTAAGGCCAAATTTAGCAAGGGTTACGCACAAAATTGGCAACCACAGATTGGTGGTGAAAATGATTGAATAACCTATTTGGATCTCCTGCTCCCACTTCAAATGAATTATAATTACTTATTGTCAAAGTTTCAGTAATAAGAGAGAAAGTAAACTAATACGTAGTACGTACTAAGACCTGGAATTAAATTATGTGAATTCTTTTTAATTAGGGAACTGCGTTTTATACGGTTTATTCAGAAAAAGTTTAAAAACGGTTCAATATAAACATAGTAATTACGTTGAAACGTGAACGCTTTCCCAGTTTTAAGTAATCTTATTTAAAGCATAAACTTTACAAACATCAAAAACCCAGACGCTGTATTTTCCTTAGTATTCTAATTGTATATGGAATTCCAGTAAATAGATGCTTGCAAATTGCTGCAGTTATTTGTGGCTTCAAGCTTCGTTTGCGACTTGAAATATGCGACTTTACATTGCAATCGATTTTCACATCCTGGCTTGGCTCGCCGGAATAGGATACTTGTAATGTATGGGGTTATTCCTTATCTTGACTTCTTCACTACATTTGGTTCTATCCCACAATTTCTACTATATTTTTCCTGTCTGTGAGTAACTTTCTTTTAATAAAGTTGATGTATTACGAATGGGTTTCGCACCATAACCGGCCTATAGAAAATTACGAAACGAACGGCGGTTTTGATATTTTTATGAGATTTTTATAAAATACAGGATGTATTAGAGCGTGACTACGACTACATTATCGCATGCAATTAATTAAGTAGGCCTAGCTGCAAGGGACATTTTCGAAAATACTTAAGAATTTTGATATCTAAGTTCGAGAATTAATTTTGCCTAAATCGACGGATAATTTTACACTTTCTACTTTAGATCTTACCACTGTTAGGCAATGGTTTTTGCCTGCTGTGATTATTACTTAAATGTGCGCTGTAGAGATACATATTTGTTAGATTATACGTAAGTTATCTCGGCTGTAAAACACCTGGGAAGAATATTAAAAGTTTGAAGGAAGAGCCTTGTGGCGGAGTGTTGAAAGGGGTCAGTCTACGCGGAGGTAGTCGACGTGAGGTTGTTGTTGCTAGGCGTAAGCTTGCATATCTTTGACGTAATCATTAACTAATAACGTTTGCGAACCTACTAACTAATTGCTATGCGAATATCCACTAAGCTAAGGCAACGTGTGAATTTAATGTTACCGCGTATGTGATTATATATAAAGATGAACTGCAACGGCAATGTCAACTGATATAAGCGGTGGCGTCCCTGGCTAGGTTATAGTTTATATCCCATGAAGTGTTATCTATGTTTACCCGAATGGTTACGTATTATCTGCTTGGTATTATATATGGTTTATAGCCCGTGAACTGTCATATGTGTTCACCCAAATGGTTACGTATTATCTACTTGGTATTATATGTGGTTCACAAGCATTTGTAGTTGTTGGAGACAGTAGCATAGTGAATATAAATAGCTATATGAGTAGATAGTGTGTGTGGCATGATTAATCATTATTTCTCTAGCAATCATTCGGGAGGTAGCCTGTCGGCAGAGGTTACATCGTAAATGTGCCTACGTCGAACTATTATTATTATTATTATTATGAATTCTACAGTAATGTCAGGATGGCACCGACTGACTTTTACGCGGGGGTATGGACCTTAATTTTATTATCCCCCCCCCCCAAGAAGATATGCATAACGGTCGTAATTACTGTACGATTACGAATGACTACGGCCACAGCAGTTTTCCGGCAGATGAGCATCCGTATTCTATTCGAGTTCCAATCCAGGGGCAGAGGGCTGGAGAACCCCCGGTGAGTACAACTGCCCAACATTTATTGACAGATCAGTAAGTCTGTGTTTGGAGTCGAACTAAATCTTTGTTAAATAATTTAGCACACAAGATACAACAGTATAACATAATTTTCAGTTTATTCTTGAAATTGTATTCGTTATTCGAATAAAAGTGGCATAAAATATTTCATTCCCGCTTTGCTTCTGGTAGGTACGATTTTGCCACCCTTTTGATGGATTTATATCTAAAGCAGCGAGTTTCCAAGCGACAGCGTTTCATTTTATAAATTTATATCCGTTCTGTTTAAATAAGTTTCAATTTTTCTTCCCTCCAAATAAGTTACAGGAAAGCGTGTAAATTGTATAAAAATTTATGAAAATCACTCTCGCAATTATATTGAATTCTATTCGATTTCGTTTTACGTGTTTAATTTTGACATAATAAGTTTAAATTTGAAATACAGTGAACACCGCTTATTGGAATCGCGGATAATGTTTTCATTCGGGTATTGTTATCATGTATGTTCGCGAAGAATGGCCCGAGCGTATACAACTAAATAGAAAATACATAATTTATAGTACAGTGCAGTTCGCTTATAAAGTAACTCGAGAAACCTCGCAAAAAATTATATTATAACCGAACTTACTGAATAACCAGATCAGATTTTAAAAAAGCTTGGCAGGTAAGGAAAACTTCAAAAACAAAAAATGGAAAAAATAAGCGCTATATTTTAGTTTTTATACACATATATGTACGTACATACATACATGTAACAAAAATTATGCATATATTTTTATTATCTACGCTTTAAAAAAATCTGTATTTTCGGTTTGCAATTGTTCATAAGTATTTTGCCCATGTCAGTGTCGAATATTTCTAAACGAGTTAGTACGTCTCCATCTTCAGTAGTTTCGTAAAAGTAGGTTAGTTGCCTCAAATAGTGCCCGGGCAAATGTCGGTGGAACTGGAGGTTCGCTTGACTAAGCTTCATCGTCTTCCCCTTCGTCTTTCTTGTCATCCACGTTTTGTGAGGTAACCTCTGCTACTATGTCTTGGTCGGTCAATTGAGCAGTGTAAGTGGAAGCTTTTCATAGCTGAGGAAGTCATTCAAGCCAGAATCTGTTGGCTGTCCACTTGAAGCCAGCCACTGTACGATAGGCAGATTGTCCTTTTCCTCAAATTGCTCAGCGATGAGACCGGAATGGATGAAGCTGTTGCGTATGGTTCTGACGCTGACATCCCTGCAAACCTTCTCCAATGTTTTACAGGCGGCAAGAACAGAGGTTTTACTGAGATTAAAATTTTCCCCCTGCTTCTCGATGGCTTCCAGCACTAGTCGCTTCCTATAATGGTAATTGAGACTCTTGATGACGCCCGGCCTATTGGTTGGAGAACACTAATGGTGCTTGGGACAGCAAGAACAATCTGATGCATCTGAGAACCTGGAGGTGTGAGTGGGCTGTACAATTGTTCAACAGAAGAACGATTTTTCTTCCATTTTCGACGAGTTCCTCGACCCAACTTCTCAACTCCTTCCCGATAATTTCCGTAACCATCCAGGACCTTCGATTCGCAGTGTACTTCACTGGTAGCTTTTTAACGTTTTTAAAGCAGCGAGGTTTCTGGGATTTGCCAATGACTAAGAGTTCCAGAATAAGAATAGTTAGATGCTATGTGTTCCCAGTGCTATTGTACGGGCTTGAAGGATGGACCTTGAACAAGGAAACCACAAAGAGACTGGAATCTTTTGAAGTCTGGGTATATAGGCGCTTGCTAAAAATTTCCTGGATGGCGCACACTACAAACCAACAAGTTCTAGAAAGAATGGGCAAAGAATTGGAGGTTTTATTCACCATTAAGAAAAGGAAGTTAGAGTTCCTTGGCCACATCACACGTAATAGTAAATACGGAGTCCTGCAGCTTATCATGCAGGGAAAAATAATTGGACGAAGAAGTGTCGGACGTCGGAGGATTTCCTGGTTGTGCAACCTACGAGTATGGTTCGGGCTTTCATCTGAACAGCTATTCCGTACAGCCATTTTAAAAATTAGGATCGCCATGTTGATCAGTAACCTCCGAGGCAGAAGCTGACACCAAGAAGAAGAAGAGTTCCATTTTCTCGGTGCCAGTGGCATTTGCACAGACGAAAACTGTTAGGCGTTCTTTGGACATTTTACCGTCTGATGAAATCGTGTGTTGCATTCCTGTCGACATCTTTTGCTTCACCACAAACCTTCCTAAAATTTATCTGCGCTTTTTAAAACGTTCTATCCAACCGTGGGAACAAGCATAATTTTCGATTCCTAGCCACTTGATCTGCCTTAATTTTAAATATTGCCCCTTGACGGGAATGTTGAGGCTTCTTTGTTGGATAAATCATTTGAGGAGCGCTTGATTGAAATCCTCGTGAGTTGACTTTCTTAGCTTCTTGGTTTGGTGGTTCGAGTTTCTTTTCCAATTCAGCCTCGATTTTAACTCTCGAGCACCGTATTGTGTTGACTGTTGGGTACACCAGACTGAATTGTTTTGCCACATCACTCTTCTTCTGACCACTCTCCAACGCCTTGAAACTGCTAACTTGCTTTCCATACACTTCGATGTTTACTGTAGACGAGTTAAACAACAACTGATTGCAAGAGCCATTGACCATAGGAATCAGTCTTCAATTAAAGAGCAATTAAATTTTAACCCGCAAGTGTTGGAAATTCCAACTTTGGCCCCTCAGTATCTTCCCGCCCGCCTACCTATCTTTCTGGGAAGAGATCTTAGCCAGTAAATATAGTTCCCAGTTTTAAATATGGAATTTCCCAATCCGAAAAATTGCTTTATAACCGAACTTAAGTTACCTTTTAGGCGGACTAAATCACCACAGGACCTTACAGGGCTTTGTCGGGACTAAGTAATTTTGTACTTATGACCGAACTCACTTAGTAACCGATTTTTATAAGCGGACTGCACTGAAATTATAACTTTGATTTATGTTATCAATTTTTTCTTAGGATTGTTTTCGTCCTCGAACAATAACCTTGGTGGCATGCATTTTTTTGTATGTATTGTCAAGCTCGAATGGTACCGGACCTCTCTCTCTCTCTCTCGTAAGTCAACAGCCTGGCTGGTTGGCAGCAGCTAAATCTGTTCTAGTCTAAAATTTGCAATGGTTGACGTAAAACAGAAACGTGATCTTAGCTTAAAATAAAAAATTAACAGTTGAGAAGAGATGGTAAATTGCCAAAAGTAAGCCAGTGGAATGCAGCCGCACAATTAAACACTTCACAGATAATTTTGCGTAAAATTTAAGAAAAAATGTGTTGAAATAGAATACGAAAAATTAATTGCGCTGGGAACGACGATTAGGTGGATTCCTCACTGAAATTCTGTTTCGCTAATGTCTGTGAACATGATGCATTTGTAGATAGCCCGTTGCACTGTAGTGAATATTGCATAATTGCGTACTACAAAGAATGTAAATAATATAAATATAATAACATATGGTAACATCACATTTTAAAGTATTCCGTAATTAACCTGGGCCTTGATGGATAATAGAATGTGACGAATAATAGAGTGTTGGATAATCGAGGTTCTACTGTATTAACTTTATAAAAACATAGGTAACGAATAGGAATATTAATTGAATTCGAACTTACTATATGAAAATTACATAATTATTTGCAAATTATGGGTGAATTCTTAGCAGTCACTATTTGCATTCATATTTAATACTCATTTTTAGGAATAGCATTTTAGTAAATGTTGAGTTGCTACTGCAATGTATAAGCTTAAATTTTAAAATGAATGATTAAAACATGTTCTGTTAGTATTGCATGTTACTAGAACCTTGGAACAACACATAAAATTCATACTCTTCCCGACTACGGTGTGTCGCTATCTGGATATATATCTAGCTATGTAGAATTAGGTCGATAATATTTAAAATATTGTAAAATTGTACAACTAAGTAAATACCAGCATTATGTGCAACCCAAGCTAAGTGCTTCATGAATTATTTGAACTTCCCTAAAACTACTGTGCACTGCAGCGTAAAGTTAAACTTTCACACAGCGCTACCTGCTTCGGTCATTTTCCAAACCTAGTATCTATCTTGTCACAATTCAGTTCCCTCTTGACAATCAATACCATGTTCACTGAAAGTACGCGAAAGAAAAAATCGATAAACTTTGTCTGCTGACAACTTGGGAAAGCAGGACAACCAATTAAGGCAAACACGAAACGTCTATCATTCGCCCCTTAGCAAGAGAAATTACATTTTCGAGCGCAATGTTTGTCATTGTTCAAGGCTATGTTCAATTTAATATCATATTAAAAAATATTCTTCCGAGATATACGTGTTATTCTTGTATTGCTTATATTATTGCTATGCCTCGCAAAACTTCCTCATTTTCAGAATTAAACTGAAAATGAAATCTCACAATATATAAGCGAACATAAATGGTTCACTTCATAACACTGAATAAAAATTTCGTTAAGTTAGATTATTGTAATAAATAAATGACCTCCACTGGTAGGTGCATTAAGAAATTGCAAAAGTTTCTAGTTGATGAAAGTTGAATTTTAGTTCTTACTCGCTATGAGAAATTACATTCAGAAAACTTCAAGAACACAAACTCGGCGCTTGGGAAACAATTTCTATAAAATGTTGCGGGGAAAGAAATTCCTCAATATTAATACGAGGCCCACTGAAAAGGCAAGGTTGCTTATAGGTGATGGCTTTGTTATTAACTGTCAGTTTGGTATGAATCCGAAACGAAATTTGTAGTCTGCAATGAACATTTTGTGAATACAAATTAATTAGGGCTCTGTAAGAAGCAAATATCTAGAAATATTTAGTTTGAATTATTAAATCGTAGCAATGCTGCTAAACAGTCTATTGATATTCTTAAAAGTAAACGTGAACCTGTCGAACTAACATCCCATTAAGCAATATGTCAGGTTATTCGACGTCTATTCGGCTGTCTCAATTGTGACAAAAATGAAGGATATGGTGAGCACCGCGCCACAAACAGTAGTTTTGCACCTTTTCTTATCCACAGTGTACTCAATGTAGAAGTTTTCGGTTACTGGATAAGCCAGACTTCGAATGTAGGACGTCGCATTTTATATTAAAAGAATAGGGCATTAATTTGTTTCTAAGAGCAGATTACATACTGTCTTTGCTTCTACTTCAGCTAAGGCACTATACATATTTTGAGAGTGGTAACGGCGCAGTAATTGTGTACTAAACTATAATGTTCTACTTTATATTATTTAATAAAAAAAAAAATATTATTATTAACTAATATAGTATTATCAGCATTTACTATAATTATTTCACAGTAATGAGCGTGTAGTTCCGTTTCTACAGCTTGTATCTGCTTTAGAACACACAATAGTTCCTTTTTAAAGCATATATTAGGTTTCGCGGGAATTACGATCTTTCTGTTAATTTTATACATTTTTGCGCCTAGTAAAAGTAGTGGTTTGAATTAGTGGTTTCGAGTATCTCGAATGAAATAATTCGAAATATTTGAGTATGCATATATTTCGAGATACGAGTAATCCATTCGAATGATAAGAACGTCTCGAATACATTCGTTTAGTGGCGCACGCATCCGACTGAAACAATACGAAATATTCGGTTACGCATGCATCACAGAGATGCTAATAATTGATTCGAATGATAAAAACTTCTCGGATTAGCTTTGTTTCGATATTAGGCTGGTAATCGCAATATCGTTTGTGTCAGTATATAATTCTGTGGTAATATAGTATTCGAATGAATTTGCAATTCGAAATGTTACTAAAAGATAAACTACAAAGTAACATATTTGACTTGTTTTGTGTGATGGGATCGCATGTGCAGCTGAATTAGTAAATATAGTTTTTAGAATTTCGAACAGTGCAAGCTCCTTACGATTATTTATTTCTACTTTTCCATACCTATATTAGTTATAGAATTTTTTAGCTTGATTATTATTCAATTAAATATATTATTGTCATAAATTATATAAATAAAATAATTTTAGCAATCTACGTTACTGTTGTATAAACTACTATTCAATTATAATATAACAATTAATAACATTATTAATATTTAATAACTTGTAATATTACACGGAAAACCATAAAAGGGCATGTACAGTAAGATTAATCTTACAATTTGACAAAATGTAAATAAATACAGAACAGAATCCAGTCGATATCCGAACAAACAATTCGAGATAAGAGCGGGAGTGCCAAGGAGACATCATTCGAAAGGCAGGATGTGGGACATTTCTCGCATTGCAGACATGCGCCCCATTATGGATTCCAATGATTAATTTGAATGAATATCCCGATTTTTGAAATCATTCGATAATGCCCATCACTAGTTTGAATAGCTAGATAAGAAATCTTTCAAGATGTTTAATATGTAAAGCCCTACATGCTGCAGTAAAAGGTCTAGCTGCATATAATAACAATATTTATCCAAATAAAGAATTGTATTTATAACCACAACTGGACAGATTTATAAGAATACGTGTTATACGTGTCTTAGCGAGTTTGCTTGTAATACATAATAAATAGAAAGAAAGAAGAAGAAAGGCACGATCCACTTTTGGACTGAGTTTCACAACTTTATTGGTTTCTAACCTAATTTTGAATCTCAGTCAATGTGTAAAAAAATTACCAGTTAATGTTCTATACCTATGTATTGCCTGTTTTTTAGGCTGCCTTATTTAACCCTAGGATACATAAACCCCGTCTCTTAGGCCGGAGTGATATTTGGTTACTTGTAGTTTGCTTAAAATATTTTCAATCGAATTGAGCGTTTAGGTATGCTCCAGACAAGGTTTTATTTAACTCTCTTTTGATTCAAAATCTTTAAAATTTTTTTAGAATTTGAAAGAACATTTTTTTTATTACCTACCTGCATTTACATAAACAGGGCCTCCCAAGCCCATCGACTAATCTTTCGTATAAAACAAGTCTCAACTTGTTATAGACGAGCAAAATTCTGAAAAGCTGCTAAAGAAAGCTATCGTCCTAATCACCACAATATTTAATCGCATTCTGAGCATTGCCTACTACCACATCCTTGGAAGTATGCCCACTTTTTGATAATACTTTGCTTCCCATATTAAGTAAGATGTTCGAGAAATTACTACTAAAAAGAATGAGAGAAGACGTAGAACTTTCGACAGTAATCCCTCGACATTAATTTGAAATCCGCGAAAATGATTCAACTATCCACCAAACAAATAGAATTGTAAATACTATTGCTAAAAGCTTGGAAGAGAAGAAATACTGCATGACAGCGTTCCTCGATGTATCACAAGCTTTCGACAGAGTATGGTATGCAGGACTGCTGTACAAGCTAAAACAGTTACTCCCAGCCCATATTACTTAATCCTACAATCTTACCTATCAGACCGCTATCATTCAGTGATATACATGAACACACTTTCCGAGTATTATCCCCCGGTGTCGCCCAAGGCAGTGTATTGGGGCCGATCCTCTACCTCATGTTTACGTTATGACATACCAGAGACAGACAACACTCTAATTGCCCCCATTCCTGTGAAGAATGAACTGAAATACTTGGGATTTCACCTAGACCAGAGACTAACATGGAAAAAACACATACAAGCAAAAAGACAGCAATTAAACATTAAACTTAGGCAGATGTATTGGCTGCTCGGTAGAAGATCATCACTATCAACTGACAACAAATTGTTGCTGTACAAAATCATACTAAAACCAATATGGACATATGGACTTCAGCTGTGGGCATGTGCCAAGAAATCCAATATCAGTATTATTTAGAGGTTTCAATCCAAAATCATACGCTCAATAATCAACGCAACCTGGTATGTCACTAACCAGACCATCCACGAAGACCTGGGAGTACCTTTCGTGCAAGACGAGATCCACCGATTTGCTGCCAACTATCACGCAAAAACTCACGGACACCCGAATGAGCTAATGGGCCACTTTCAAACGAAGAAATTCCAAGGAGACTACAGAGAATATAGCCAACCGATTTATTGTTGCAATAGAACAAACTCTCCACAATTAAAATACATATAATAGTACACTAACCTGTAATATGTATATATAGGAGTAACATCAATGGATGATTATATCCTTCAATGTCTTCTACTATAACAACTCATTTGCTTAATAATGAGCCAGAGTAGATGTAAAATTCACTTGATGTAAATAAAAAAAAACTTGTTATAGCTGGTTTAGAATTTTTATAACTTGTCAGGCAAGTAACACACGGCATTCTGCATGTTTATGCCTGTTCAAACCTGTTGAAATCAAAGTTTCAGTGAGTGAACTTGTATTGCGTATACCTACTGCACGGACATCAAAGAAATGTGTAAGAGTTGGTGAAACGGGGTACGAAAAAACACTGCTGCAATGGGCAGATGAGTGTGGTAGTCTGCCTTCTGGAGAAAGAGATAATTCAGAAGTAGAAAATGACACAGAGGACAACGATTTCGAATTGAATTCTGACGAGTACTCTAGATCCAGTAGTAATGATGATGACGATAATATAGAAGATACTAACGATAATGATAATTCAAATCCGACCTCTGCATCAACACGTTGTTATATTGCTCCAAATGGCATAGATATATATATATCGAGCAACAATGTCCATATTTCGCTTTGAAGAAATACGAACATTTATCAGATCTTACGATAAGAGAACTCGGGACACGCGTTTGATAACCGATAAATTAACATTGTATTTTACATTTGGGATCTGTTCATTCAACAATGCAAAACCTGCATCATACCGGATGCTAACGTAACTGTAGATGAACAACTTCTTGCCTAAAGAGGTAGATGCACATTCATTCAATACATGCCAAGTAAACCGACAAAATATGGATCGAAAATATTTTGGATTTGCGAATCTAAATCTGGTTATGCTCTTGATGGTTTAGTTTATATTGGTCGTCAACCTGGAGAACCTCCATATACAAATCTGGGACTTGAAGTAGTACACACTCTTGTGCGTGGCAGTCATAATTCTGGTCTAAATCTCAGAGTATACAATTTTTTTACTAGTGTTCCATTAGCAATTTATCTTATGGAAAAAAATCTTACTGTTGCTGGTATGTTGCGTCAGAATAAGCGTGGTATTCCAATGGAGATGAACCCATAAAAATAGTGCAGTTCACTCTTCATTGTTTTGCTTTAGAAATAATGTGACCACGGTAAGTTACGCATGTAAAAAGAACAAATGCGTAATTTTGCTAAGCACCATGCATCGCGACGTAGCTGTAAACAACAATGGCGTTAAAAGGAAGCCCGAAATTATCACACATTATAATAAAACGAAGGGCGGCGTCGATGTTATGGATCGAATGGTGTCGACATACACATGCAAGAAGCAAACTAAACGATGACCTATGACATTTTTCTTCAACATCATTGCAGCATTAAATGCATTTATAGTTTTAACCAAGGAACACCCCAACTACAACATAGGTGTGAATCACAAACGGAAACTATTTTTGAAAGATTTAGCGAAGGAACACGTGCTACCATATATGCAAGGAAGATCGACTAGCCCTAACATACGCGGTAGTATCCTGGAGTGCATGAAAAGATTTATTGATATTTCTCATCCGTTAACTTCCCAAACAAGTGCAACGATCAAGAGAAAACGATGCTCAGTATGCTCTTCAAACATTGATCATAAAAGCAAAATGATATATATTACATGTAAAAATAATACTTGTAATGAGCATAGTATTAGAATGTGCACTATTTGCTACTACAATCAATAAAAAAAATTTTTACAATAATAATCTTTACTTTCATGTTTAATTTCAAATTTGTAGCATATATGTATACCTAAATATAATTTTATCCTCATCATCATCATCATCTGACATGGAACCGACTCGAGGGTCAATCCTGGATAGTCCATAAATCTATTTTCATTACAAACTAATACGATTCTACAGACCGGGCCTCCTAGGCCCGGATTATGTTAATACCGATATTGTGTCGGTTATGCGTAAAGTAAAATCGAATACCCTTGTTTTGTTATATAGGGAAAAAATGCAGTCCAGAGATTATTAGAATCACTTTAACGCAGACTATGCAATTCGACTACACATCTTGAATGAAAATGTAAATAATCTATCCGTGTTAGTCAAGAAGTTTAAAATCTGAATCTTACTAGACCCGAAAGTGTTTATACAACCTATAGGAAGGTCGCTAAGTATGAATTTATAAGTAAATATTATGAGTTCCAGACTAAAAAATATCACTGGCAACAAAACGAAATTGTCTAACTATTCAATAATTGTAACAAGGTTTATAAACTGCAGACTTTAAATAAAGGTGCATGTTTTCAACTTAATATTGAAAAGGCAGTTGATTATCCTGTATGACATAATACCTTTAAAAATAAAAAAAATAATGTAATTTATAATTACGAATGCAAATTACATTTCCTATTTAAAGGCACAAATCGGGCATAATTGAAATTATTAACGTAAATATATATAAATCCCTAGTGATTTGGGCAATTTATTATTCAATTAATTTAATACAATATTGACAATACATTACGCCAATGTAGCTATTGGTAAATATTGATAACAACGTCAGAGTGATAAATTATTTGGATTTGCATAATCAATATCTACCTGTACGAAAAATTATAATATACATGAAGAGGTCAGCTGCTGATTTATAATTTGCGTGTGACATAAATCTATATTTCCAAAGAAATTCTCACAATGATTACAATATGCAAAAGTTCCTTCTGAAGTGATAAAGCAAATCATATATCACGTGTGCAGCCATAAAAACGTTTTAGCGAGTTCCATAACATAGTAATATTTTTATTAATCCTGAGGGACCGCTTTATCAATGTTCAATTGTAATTTATTTTCATGACTATTGGAGCTTTAAATATTTTTTGTATCAGTTCGTAAATATAGATTTCAACTCTTTTTCTACAACTACAGGGTGTTAATGAATTGCAGGGACAAACTTCTAGGGCTTAAAGTATACATGAAAACAAACATTTTTTGTTAATCAATGTATGGTCAAAAGTGTTTCCTTTCAGGGATAGAGCTTCTCAAAGATGCTTTAAGAAGCGCCTAAATGTAGGCAACTCAATTTACTACCTACTACTTGTTTCCATAACGACGGAAATGAATATAAGACAATTTGAAAAGTGGGAAAGAGGGCTATATTTATCCTG